>JASEVX010000003.1:29392072-29639993 GCA_031761405.1 Serripes groenlandicus
TCCTCCGAAAGTGTCAGGCTGATTTTAGAATAATTTTGTAGAAATGTTCCTATGGTCAGATTCCTTCAAGCCATGTTGATTGGTCAAAAACTATAGCCGCCAGGGGGCGGGGCTATATTGCCTGATATGGCTATATATTGAAAACTTAAAAAACTCTTATCCACCGAAAGTTTCGGCTGATTTTCAAATAATTTTGTAGAAATGTTCATAGGGTGACCCTTTATCAGATTCCTTCAAGCCATGTTGATTGGTAAAAAACATGACCATCATGGGGCGGGGCTGTTTGGAGATTTAATTTTTGCCTAATGGCCGTGGAGCGATACTGGCCCTCTTGGGCCTCATTGTTGTTAAAAGACACATGTGATACACTAATTTCATGACTGTTCATTGATTTAACCAGGGACGTAGATAAGAGGGATAAGCAACCTCACTTGTACGCCTGTAATCTGGTTAAAAATATCACATGGAGAAATAAAATTGTTAAATTTTTCACATTTTGTAGCAAATAAAACTTTGAAATCAAAATTTGCACATAAACAAAACATACATATATTCTGAAAGCTTAACATTTCAACTAAGTTAGAAAATACATAAAATAACTGAAATGTCTTTGTATTTTGAAGAATGACTAGTTTAAAAGACACGGGTATTGTGATTTATGAATTTTATGAATTTTGTTCCAAAAGTGAACAGACTGACATTATTCATAAGGATGAAATAATATCCAAAACGTGTAGTGAACAAAAAATATGATTATTTATTGCCATAGAATAATGTTTAAACTTCCAGAAAATATCTGGGTATATGATCATATCTTCAATAGTTTTTGAATTTTTCTTGCTAACAAATGTTGGGACGGGAGATATTTTAGTATACAACTTATTTTATTTATTCTTTGGTTTTATTTACCCCTCGCCGTGCAGAATGAACTATTTGGCGGACACACTTGTGCAACAAGTTGTACAGCCAGGACAAAAGTAAAAAGTGTCTATACGTCTGCAAACTTCTTACACGTCATGCAAAACACATGGCCTCTTGCAAAGCACGAATGTGCCCTTCTTCCATTTGGGGTAGAAAGCCACTCTTTCCTTTAAGTGTGTATGGTTTTTATTCCGCATTTTTAGTGACATTTGATTCATTTTTATCCGGACACTTTAGTTGTGTCTCCGTTGATTTAGAAGTGAAAACAAATTTGAAAAAGTATGAATATTGTGATTCTCTGGATAAACACGTCGTAATTTTTTTTTTAAACTTTTAATATTCAATCTAAAGTGACTGTTATGAATATAGTGTGATCTATCAATTTATAACTGTGTGTAAGTTGTTTCTCTTTTAAACACGCTTATGATTTCATAAGGGGAACTCATCAACACTCAAACCTAATAGTACAGCAATCGGTGTTATTAATAGCTCTATAGGGACTACACTCGTAAGTGCGTGCGAATCTTCCTATGTAAACACTATACGGTTCAAAGAATTGATTTGTTTACTGCTCTCCTATCGCAAATCCGACAGCTTAAACTCAACCAAGATCTTGATTTAATATTGACACGATAACACATGGTATTTGTCTAAGAAAAGATTCTCTGAATGCCACTTGCCGATCGGACAACTGACAGGAAAAACAACTTGTCTGACCCTCGACTTTCACTTGCCCCAGGCCTATCGAACAACAGTTAATGTCGAGCCCCTGTCAATTGCTGCTTTTGGTTTATTGCACTCTTATTTAACACAAACTAATGGCCCAAACAATAATTGTCTGCTCCTCTAGGTCAAAGATTTTTCTCAAAAAGATCATCACCACACTTCGCTTTATCCACTCTCTAAGTCAAATTTTTTTCATTATATCTTCAGAATAATCAGCCACTCAATTACGCAAGAGACCTATGGATAATGGTCCCTTCAATAATCCACAAAGTGGCCAAAAAAGCACTTGTCAGGGATTTTGGCATACTGATTGGGCCAACGTTGGATAACCCAGCCCAAACTCGCTCAAGATACATTAATGATTATGGTCCTTGAACTGATCAAAAAATGGCAAAATTAGCCTTTTTCATGGTTTATATACGACCGTTTTTTAAAAACGGTCCGTATTATGGCTATGGTCATGTCCCCTCCGTCCGTCTGTCCGTCCGTTCGGGTTTTCCGCACTTTTTTCTTACATGCTTTGAGCTATTCCAGCTGAACTATTTGTATAAGGCTTTGTAGTGATGTGTCACAGATCAAGTATATATTTCCTGGGATTTCGTCAATTTTTGAATGAGTTATGCCCTTTTTGGACTTAGAATAAAAAAAATTCCGCACTTTATTTCTAACATGCTTTGATCTATTGAGCTGAAATTATGTATATGGCTTTGTAATCAATGAGTTACAGATCCAAGTTCACATCTACCTCGGATTTCGTCAATTTTTGAATGAGTTATGCCCCTTTTTGGACTTAGAATATTGGTTTTCCGCACTTTTTTACTTACATACTTTCAGCTATTGACCTGACAACTTGTGTATTAGGCTTTGTACGTGATATGTCACAGATCAAGTTCATATTTCCTGGGATTTCGCTCAATTCTTGAAAGAGTTCATGCCCTTTTTTGGACTTAGAATATTTGTTTTCCGCACTTTTTATCTACATGCTTTGATGTATTGAGCTGAATTATGTACTATGGCTTTGTACTCAAGTGTCACAGATCAAGTTCACATTTCCTCGGATTTCGTTAACTTTTTGAATGAGTTATGCCCATTCTTTGGACCTTAGAATATTTGTCAATTTCTGCAAGAGTTATGCATCTTTTCATAGATTCTCCCCATTAACTTCTAACAATCTATTCCCTGAACGACTTTATTAAACTTTTTACAACAACAACACAATATCAAACAACAGAGGAAACTTACACAAGAAGTACCTGACGGGCGTATTACTGTACCGTTTGCGGTACTCTTGTTGGCATAATGTTTGGGCAAAGTTCGATAACTTCATTTTGATAACCAGGTAACTTTATTCCCCAATGAAAATACGTGTAAAGTTTGTTAAACACTCTATACTGTGAAGAGCAGGTACAAACATAAAAATAGGTGAATCATAAAAAATACCACAAAATAGAATTTTGACCATATATCAACATCCTTCTTTCATTTGAAAAGGATATAAGCTTAGCCTAAGGAGATATACAAATTGACTGGCTGAAAATATCGACCTAGATTCAGAACAATCTCATCACTAAATCTTCGAACATCAACCAAGTAACTGAATAAAATGAATAGTTGAGGAATATTGGCTATAACATCATATGTGACTAATAAGCAATGTCAATGGACATGCCATAACCCGTTCCTTCATACGACCACTCTGCAGCAGACGACTTTGAACATATTTCTATCAAAAAATAGAACCAATCTCAAAACAATCAATGAAAACAGATCCAACCTATTCCCCACAATAACATTCTGACAAACAATAAACCACAAAACTAATATCCTCTTCAAACGCCTCAACCTACGACAGAATAGTTCACCTTTGAAAGATATACCCCCCAACCACCACACAATACACAACACACACTACTATCTATACAAAATACCCCAAACACTACCAAAAATCTCCAACTCCAATCACAAAAATCACCCTCCTCAAATAATCAACCTTAAATATAACAAAACTCTCATACATCCCAATACATCAACCCAAACAAAAACATTAAACAATAACCCCATACACAACAAAATCTACCCTCTACCATACACCTTAACCAATCACCTCCCTACCCTAAAAAATACAATCACAAACATAAACATAACAGTAATAAAACCCAAACACATACCACCATACCAACTCAAAATACATACCCCATCCACACATTACCACCCCAACACACCAACAAAATACTAACAATGTATACAATAACACTCCACCTATATCCACAATCTACCTTCACATCTATAACACCCAATAAACAACCACCCACATCTAAAACAATAAACCAATCTCACACACAAACCACAAAACAAACTCCCAAACCTCATCATCATTAACCCATCATACATATACCAAAATTCCCAAATATCCACATTCTCCAACAGAACACACTTTATAAACCCATAAAACCACCCTAACAAACAAAATCCCCACAAAACCAAAAAATACAATCCTATACAACCTACAATCATATCTAAATCATACTAATTAAATACTTTAAACAATAAATATACAATATAACAACTCACAAACACAACCAAACAAATAATAAAAATACCAAAACATACAATCACCATAATTCCACCACCCACTCCTACTATAACCATCCTCCCTACCACAACCTCCAACAATCCCACTCTCCCTAAACCACTCCAAAACCCCAGCCATACACAAACCATTTCCAACAGTCCCCTTAAATAACATTTAACAACCCAAATAACAAACACACCTATTTCAAAAATCACACCAAATCACTCACTATAACATCTTATCTCAATACATACCACAAATACCTACCTAAAAATACATACTCATACCAACTACCCAATACCAACCCAAATCAACCCAATCCAACACAACAACCCCAAAATTCCACCAAAATCATCCCCAACACTCTCCCCACATTTATCAAATCTTATAAACAACCCCTAAAACCTCATCCTAACTTTTTAAAAAATTATACCTACATAACTTACTTAATTACGTTCTCACCCCACCCCAATAATTCAAAACACAAACAAACTACAACTAATCTAACACCCAATCTATTCCTATCTAATACCCTTAAACCCAAACACAATCACAAACACTACTACCATCCCCTAAAAATCCAAATCTAAAAAATACTGCTCATACCATACATACCACACCCAACCTCACTAACAACACAACCTACAACCCATATACCATCACACTCTATTCAACCTATACACTCACCCACCACTACACAAACACCCAATCCTATAACAATCAAAAACTCACCCATTACTCAAACTACTAACCCAATAATACCAACCTTCTACTACCTACTAACCACAAACTAACCAAACACAACCCCCAAATACCCCCCAAATCACCCCAACAACATTCAATAATAACAATTTTGCCACAACAACACCCATAAACACCCTCAAACAAATCCAACTCTACAAATTAATCATCCTTCCACCCTACCCCTTTTTCACACAATCCCCAACTACACCCACCACAACAATACCAACATAACATTCCTCAAACACACCAAAAATCCCACCAATAACAATTTTAACACACCCCAATACAATAACCCCAACAAACCTCACCTAATCCCCCCCCATTCTTCATTTTTCCTATCAACAAAACCAACACATATCCAATAACCACAACACCAACAAAAATACCACCTAACATTCCCTCAAATCCCCAACAAAATCCCCCCATAACCAATTTTACACAACCCCTCAATAACACCCACAAACCTCACACTAATCCCACCATTCACATTTTCCTTCTAACAAACAAACACATATCCAATAACCCCAACACCCACAAACAAATACCCCCCTACCATTCCTCAAATCCACAACAAAACCCCACATACCAATTTTCCCCAAACCCCTACAATAAACCCACAAACTCACCTTAAATCACCCACATTTCCTCTTTCTTCTCATAAAACAACACATATCAATAACCCCAAAAACCCCCACAAAAATACCCCCCTACATATCAATCAAATCCCCAACAAAATCCCCCATAAAATTTTCCCAAACCCTCAATAACCCACAAACCTCACTAATCCCCCACATTTCCTCTTTTTTCTCAATAAAACAACAAATATCAATAAACCCCCACAACCCCCACAAATACCCCACCCTACATTCTCAAATCCCCCAACAAAACCCCCCCATAACCAATTTTCCCAAACCCCTCAATAACCCCACAAACATCACCCTTAATCCCCTCATTCATCTATTTTCTTCTATAAAAAACACATATCCAATAACCCCAAAACCCCCAAAAATACCCCCTACCATTCATCAAATCCCAACAAAACCCCCCCACACAATTCTCCACCCTCAATAACCCACAAAATCACTTAATCCCCCCATTCCTATTTTTTCTCAATAAACAACACATATCAATAACCCCAAATCCCAAAAATACCCCCCTAATTCTCCAATCCCAACAAACCCCCCCATAAAACAAATCCCAAACCCACAAAACCCCACAAATCAAACAATCCCCCAACTAAAACAAAAAAAACCCCACAAACCCCAACAACTACCCCAACAACCCCCTCAAACCCAACAAAACCCCCAAACACAATTCCCCCAAACCACCAAACACCAAACACCTAAACCCCCAACACAATACAAACAACCCAACAAACCCCACAAACCCCACAACCCCAACAACCCACCAAAAACAACCAACACCCACCAAATTCAACCACAAAAACCCCACAAACACAAAAACCCCAAACTCAAAAAACACCACAAACAAACCACACAAAACCAAAACCCCCAACAACACCCAACACTCCAAACCACACCAAACCCCCACAAAATAACCCCACCAAAACACCCCACAACACAACCCCCAAAACAAAACACACAACCCACACAAACACAACCCCCCCACCCCCCCACACAAACACCAAACACCACCCACCCACACAAAACCACCAACCCACACCCCAAACCTAAACCAAAAACAACCAACAACAACAAAACCCCAACAACACCCCCCAACCCACCACACCCACAACACCCCACCCCAACACATCCCCCACCCCAAAACCACAACCCCCAAAACACCCACCCAACCACTCCACAACAAACAAAACTTCCAAACCCCCACAACCCCACACACCCCCCCCCCCCCCAACCCCCACCCAAACACAAACACCCCACAACCAAACCCACCAAAACACACCCACAACCCCCCCACAACACAAAACCCACCCAACCCCACCACCTAAACCACCCAACAACCACCCCCCCCCCCCCCCACCAAACCACCAACACCCAACCCCCCCCCCCCACCCCCCAAAAACACCAACCCACCCCCCACACACACAACCAACCCAACCCACCCCACACCCACACCCCCCCCCAAAACCCCAACACCACAAACCCCCAACACCCTACCACACAACCCCCACCACAACCCAACCAACAAACACCAACTACCACTCCCAAACACAACCCCCCTCACCATACAACAACCACACACCACCCCCAACCCAACTCAATCCACCACCACTCCACCAACATCCAAACCACCCTCAACTCCAATACCAACCACCCAACAACAACCAACTCACACAACCCAAAACCCAATCCCCAATAACCCCCCACAACACCCCAATACACACCAATCCTCACAACCACACAAACCCAACCACACAATCACCCTACACCCACAATCAAAAACACCCCAACTCCACCAACCCAACAAACTCAACCAAACACAAATTCCCACACAATACCACCCTCCTACACAAAATTCCCAACCTCAAAACCCTAAACCCCCATCCCATACCTTCCCACCCTTAACCCCATTCCTCTCCATAAAACCCATTCCATCCCAAATCACCAATTAACCTTTATCCCCTTACCAAATATCCCCCCCCACCAAAACCCCAATTTAACACCAACATTCCCCTCCTCAAAACCCTAAACCCATCCCACAACCTTCTCCCCTACTCATCATTATCATAAAACACCCCCACCACTCCACAAATCCCCCAAATCCTATCCCTTAACAAATATTCCCCACAATACCCCCACTTCCCTACAAATCCCCCTCCTCAAAACCCCTAAAACACCCCATCAAACACCTTCCCCCTCCCTCACCTCATTTCTCCATAAAAACCCTCACCCCACACCACAAATTCCCCACATATACCCTTTATCCACTTCCCAAATATCCCACACAAAACCCACTTTCCTACAAAATTCCCACATCAAAAACCCACAAAACCCACACCCCCCCCTTATTCTCAATAAAACCACTTCACCTCCCAACAAATACCCACACAATTTCACTTTATCCCCACCCTCCCAATATCTACACCAACAAAACCCAATTCCCTACAAAATTCCACTACTCAAAACCACCTATAACAACCACATCACCAAAACATTCTCCCCATCACTCCCATCTCTTCCATAAAACACCCCCCTCACACTCACAAAAATCACACAACATTTTATCTCCCACTTAACAAATATTACCACACAACCATTCCCCATCCTTCCCCTACAATCATCTTACATAAAACTACACAAAATAACCACATCCCTCAACTACACCATACGCCCATCTCATCAATCAATCCTCACAGAACCAACAATGACCCAACAACTTTACACTGTTTGCCCAAGAAACATATGTGAAAACTACATCAACAACTTCTGCCATTACTCTATGGACAAGAATCATCTAAATAATCTAAACAATCAATCACTAAGTGAACAACAAGCTCACCCCTGTCGGCCATGTTTATCAACGGATCGGAACTAAATGAACACATCGTGGTAAAGGGTGCCCAAGGAACATTTGTGCAACATACATTTACAATCAAGCCAGACCATTATTAGACACTTTTTGACAAGAAGATTTTTAAAATTTTAACAATGCACATATAAGGAAAACAGGCTCCGCCCTCTGGCGGCCATGTTTTTCAACCGATCGGAAATATTTAAACAATCTTGGTAAAGGGTGCCCCAATGTACATTTGTGGAAAATAATTTTCAAATCGGGCCAGTACTTTTGGACAAGAAGATTTTTTAAGTTTTAACAATGCACATATAAGGAAAATAAGCTCCGCCCCCTGGAGGCCATGTTTTTCAACTGATCGGAAATATTTGAACAATCTTGGTAGAGGGTACCCCAAGGAACATTTGTGCAAAATAATTTTCAAATCGGGCCAGTACTTTTGGACAAGAAGATTTTTAAAGTTTTAACAATGCACATATAAGGAAAATAAGCTCTGCCCCCTGGCCGCCATGTTTTTCAACGGATCGGAAATATTTGAACAATCTTGGTAGAGGGTACCCCAAGGAACATTTGTGCAAAAATTTTTTTAAATCGGGCCAGTTCTTTTGGACAAGAAGATTTTTTAAGATTTGGCAATTTTCCCCTTTTCTGTTGCCGCAGCAACCAAAGTTCTCGATGGAATTTAAATCTTTGAACAGTTTTGAAAGAGGTCCACCAAAGGAACATTCCTGTGAAGTTTGGTTCAAATTGGTCAAGTGGTTAAGGAGGAGATGATCTAAATGTTAACGACGGACGACGCCGGATGGACAAAAAGTGATCAAAGGCTCAAGGTGATCTAAAAAGGGCAATAACTCTGCAATTTTGTAAATTAGAGTTATGGTTCTTGTACACTGTACTTCCTCTCATGTGCTTTACCATTTTATGAAGTTTTATTAGATTCCATCTGTTTGTTATTAAGTAATTCTCCGGACAAGAAAAAGAAGCAAAGGGCAATAACTCTGTAATTAGGTTAAGTAGAGTTATGGTTCCTGTACAACGCACTTCCTCTCAATGTGTTGTATCATCGTATGAAGTTTTATTAAATTCCAACAATTGGTTTTGCTCCGGACCAACCGACCGACAGACTGACTCCAATATACCCCCTCTAATCTTCGTTTATCGGGGGTATAAACACCCTCAGAATGCACCATTTTGCGTCTAGGAGTTTCATCAAAATTGGCCAAAAGTTTAGTAGGAGATGTCATTTGAAGCAATTGTTTAAGGACAATGGACGATGGTCTACAGACAAAAGACGACGGACAAAAAGTTATTACAATAGCTCACCTCTGAACACTTCTTGCTAAGGAGAGCTAAAAAGCCCACTTTGAAAGAACAATTGAATAACCCAGATACATACCTCTGTTCCTGAAGATGGCCCTGGAATGGATCTGGTTTGGTTTAAAAGTGTCTTTAACTGGTCTGCTATTGTCTGAATAGATGTCTTTATTTCTTCATTATCTCGTCTGTGTTGTTCAGACTGTTCAATCAGAATAAGGTCAATAAACAGACAAAATGTTTAATGATATGATTACACAATACTCAAACAATAACCCTTTCAACCAACATACATCAAATCTACAGCAGATGACTTGGAACATCTTTGCAAAAATATGGAAAATTTCAATTATTGAAAGTGTTGAAAACATTGTAGAAACTGCCCTTTATAAATTATTTCTCCATTTGGCACAATGTTTCCAAAAGTCTCATACTGCATATCCATCTGCAGCTGGGAAAGGGCTAATGATAAATATGATTTGTTATCAATCTGTGTTTAAATAAGAGTCCATTGTGTAATAATTGTTTTACCAGTTTGCCTGACGATATTTCACACTTTTCTTGAACATTACACCATGTTAAAAATAAGTGTTAGTTGTTTTAACCAGTTTTCTGTTACAGACAATATTCGATGTCATGGTAGCAGGAGATATTTGAAAACAACAGATCAAGAATACAGTAATATCATACAAGAAGAACTGTACTTTCTAGGTCATGTACCTGAGAAATGAGCCTTTTCTTATAATATACAGTGTACAATAAACATAATAAAGTAAAGGTAGAGCATTCATTGGTCAGTACATCTCGAAAATATACACTAACCTTATTCAACATAGCGGTCTGTTCAAAATTTCAATTCGATTCTCAAAAACTTGGTCTTGTTTGACAAAGAAATAACTCGTCTATATTATTATGCCTATATTTTTTTATTTTGTTTACTCTTAACCCTTTCCCACATATAGACGTTTTCTGACGCCTCTGCAGCAGACGGATTTTTGAAAACATAATTTCTCCTTTTGACACAATGTTTTTCCACTTTAAGTCATAGGTTATCCATTCAATTAAAGAGATTTTCTATTTTTTGATAAAATATGTTCAAAGTCGTCTGCTGCAGAATTGTCGTATGAAGGAACGGGTTAAGGCATTCCAATACATTTGCTTATTATCACAAATATGTTAAAGCCAATATTCCTCAACTATTCATTTTAATCATTACTTGGTTATGTCAAATTTCTGAATTAGATGTTCTGAATCTAGTCATATATTTCAGCCAGTCAATTTGTATATCTCCTTAGGCTAAGCTTATATCCTTTTCAAAAGAAAGAAGGATGTTGATATATGTCAAAATTCTATTTTGTGTATTTTTTATGATTCACCTATTTTTATGTTTGTACCTGCTCTTCACAGTATAGGTTTTAACAAACTTTACACTATTTTCATTGGGGAATAAAAGTTACCTGGTTATCAAAATAAGTTATCGAACTTTGCCCAAACATTATGCCAACAAGAGTACCGCAAACGGTACATAATACGCCCGTCAGGAACTTCTTTGTAAGTTTCCTCTTTGTTTTGATATATTGTTTGTTTGTAAAAAGTTAATAAAGTCGTTCAGGAATAAGTTGTTAAAGAATAATGGGAAACTATGAAAAATGCATAACTCATGCAGAAATTGACAAATATTCTAAGTCCAAAAAGGGGCATAACTCATTCAAAAATTAACGAAATCCGAGGAAATGTGAACTTGATCTGTGACACTTGATTACAAAGCCATATACATAATTTCAGCTCAATACATCAAAGCATGTAGATAAAAAGTGCGGAAAACAAATATTCTAAGTCCAAAAAGGGGCATAACTCATTCAAGAATTGACGAAATCCCAGGAAATATGAACTTGATCTGTGACATATCACTACAAAGCCTAATACACAATTTCAGGTCAATAGCTGAAAGTATGTAAGAAAAAAGTGCGGAAAACCAATATTCTAAGTCCAAAAAGGGGCATAACTCATTCAAAAATTGACGAAATCCGAGGAAATGTGAACTTGATCTGTAACTCATGATTACAAAGCCATATACATAATTTCAGCTCAATAGATCAAAGCATGTAGAAAAAAAGTGCGGAATTTTTTTTATTCTAAGTCCAAAAAGGGGCATAACTCATTCAAAAATTGACGAAATCCCAGGAAATATAAACTTGATCTGTGACACATCACTACAAAGCCTTATACAAAATTTCAGCTGAATAGCTCAAAGCATGTAAGAAAAAAGTGCGGAAAACCCGAACGGACGGACAGACGGACGGAGGGACATGACCATACCATAATACGGACCGTTTTTAAAAAACGGTCGTATAAAAACCATGAAAAAGGCTAATTTTGCCATTTTTTGATCATTCAAGGACCATAATCATAAAGTATCTTGAGCGATTTGGCTGGTTATCCAACTTGGCCCAAACAGTATGCCAAAATCCCTGACAAGGCTTTTTTGGCCACTTTTGGATTATTTAAGGACCATTATCCAAAGGTCTCTTGCGTAATTGAGGCTGATTATCTGAAGATATAATGAAAAAAATTTGACTTAGAGAGTGGATAAAGCGAAGTTTGGTGAAGATCTTATTAAAAAATCTTTGACCTAGAGAGCAGACAATTATTGTTTGGCCATTATTTGATAAATAAAGTGCAATAAACCAAAGCAGCAATGACAGGGCTCGACATTAACTGTTGTTCGATAGCCTGGGGCAAGTGAAAGTCGAGGTCAGACAAGTTGTTTTTCCTGTCAGTTGTCCGATCGGGCAAGTGGCATTCAGAAATCTTTTCTTAGACAAATACCATGTGTTATCGTGTCAATATTAAATCAAATCTGGTTGAGTTTAAGCTGTCGGATTTGCGATAGAGAGCAGTAAACAAATCAATTCTTTGAACCGGATATGTTTACATAGAAGATTCGCACGCACTTACGAGTTATTCCCAATAGAGCTATTAATAACACCGATTGCTGTACAATTAGTTTGAGTTGATGAGTTCCCCTTATGAAATCATAAGCGGTGTTTAAAAGAGAAACAACTTACACACAGTTATAAATTGATAGATCACACTATATTCATAACAGTCACTTTAGATTGAATATTAAAAGTTTAAAAAAAAATTACGACTGTTTATCCAGAGAATCACAATATGTCAAACTTTTTCAAATTTGTTTTCACTTCTAAATCAACGGAGACACAACTAAAGTGTCCGGATAAAAATGAATCAAATGTCACTAAAAATGCGGAAAAAAACCATACACACTTAAAAGAAAGATGGCTTTCTACCCCAAATGGAAGAAGGCACATTCGTGGCTTTGCAAGAGGCCATGTTTTTGCATGACGTGTAAGAAGTTTGCAGACGATAACACTTTTACTTTTGTCCTGGCTGTACAACTTGTTGCACAAGTTGTCCGCCAAATAGTTCATTCTGCACGGCGAGGGTAAATAAAACCAAAGAATAAATAAAATAAGTTGTATACTAAAATATCACCCGTCCCAACATTTGTAGCAAGAAAAATTCAAAAACTATTGAAGATATGAACATAACCCAGATATTTTCTGGAAGTTTAAACATTATTCTATGGCAATAAATAATCATATTTTATTTCACTACACGTTTGGATAATATTTCATCCTTATGAATAATGTCAGTCTGTTCACTTTTGGAACAAAATTCATAAAATTCATAAATCACAATACCCGTGTCTTTTAAACTAGTCATTCTTCAAAATACAAAGACATTTCAGTTATTTTATGTATTTCTAACTTTAGTTGAAATGTTAAGCTTTCAGAATATATGTATGTTTTGTTTATGTGCAAAATTTGATTTCAAAGTTTTATTTGCTACAAAATGTGAAAAATTTAACAATTTTATTTCTCCATGTGATATTTTAACCAGATTACAGGCGTACAAGTGGAGTTGCTTATCCCTCTTATCTACGTCCCTGGTTAAATCAATGAACAGTCATGAAATTAGTGTATCACATGTGTCTTTTAACAACAAGAGGCCCAAGAGGGCCAGTATCGCTCCACGGCCATTAGGCAAAAATTAAATCTCCAAACAGCCCCGCCCCATGATGGTCATGTTTTTTACCAATCAACATGGCTTGAAGGAATCTGATAAAGGGTCACCCTATGAACATTTCTACAAAATTATTTGAAAATCAGCCGAAACTTTCGGTGGATAAGATTTTTTAAGTTTTCAATATATAGCCATATCAGGCAATATAGCCCCGCCCCCTGGCGGCTATAGTTTTTGACCAATCAACATGGCTTGAAGGAATCTGACCATAGGAACATTTCTACAAAATTATTCTAAAATCAGCCTGACACTTTCGGAGGAGAAGATTTTTTAAGTTTTCACTATAGCCATATTAGGCAAATTAGTCCCGCCCTCTGGCGGCCATCTTTTTCGACCTATCAACATGGCTTGAAGGAATCTGATAGTGGGTCTCCCAAGGAAGATTTCTACAATTTTTTTGAAAATTGGCCAAATACTTTTTGAGATGAAGATTTTTTAAGTTTTCACTATAGCCATATAAAGCAAAATAGCCCCGCCCCCTGGCGGTCATGTTTTTCGACCAATCAACTTGGCTTGAAGCAATCTGATAGAGGGTCACCCAAGGAACATTTCTACAAAATTATTTGCATGGATCCAAAAAATTTGAAGGAATTTAGGAGAGGACATTGAGAGGATGCTTCTTATAAAATTTCATCCTAATTGGCCAAGAGGTTAGGGAGGAGAAGTTGTTTGAAGCAAAAAGTTAACACACGCACGCACAACGGACAATTCGCCATGAAGTAAGCTCGACTAGCTTTCAGCCAGTGGAGCTTAAAAAGAAAAAATTTAAGTCATGAAAGATAAACAGAAAATTGTCGTCTGCTAATACACTGGCAAAACTTGAGTGTATAGCATGTTTATCATGAAATATTCGGACAAGTTGTATTTGAGCCTGGGCAAGTACATTTTTCAAAGTACTGAATGGACGATTTGGCTGGTTATCAAACTTAAGTTTGACCTAGATGTCCACAAACATTTTCATAAAGTTTGGTGAAAAGAGTTGACAGCATATGCACTGCCTTCTCGTTTCATGCCCGACGCAGGTTTTCCAATATTACAACCCATATTAATATGGAGGTATAAAATTCAGATTCATATACATATACCTCAGATTCGGAAGACGTCCCAGGAAATTGTCTCTTTTGATCTGTCATTGTCTGAATAAGTGTTTTTATATCTTCTAGTACTTTGCTTTGTTGATCAAACTGTTGAACCTGAATACAGATAAAATAATTAATCAACATCAACCTCGCGCACAATTAGATTGGGTTCTCCCCTTTTTGTCACCTAGCTGTGAAAGTATGCATGATTGGTATTGAAATAAGTAGTTCATGCTAGAATCTATCTATACAGAGGTTATTAATCTGTTCCAGTGTGATGTCATGTCCTATCATTGCTAGAAATATTCTATGTGCACAAAAGGAAGTGAAATATATAAACAAGAGGGCCATGATGGCCCTGGATCGCTAACCCGATTTTTTTTCTTCACTTTAGCCATATAAGCCCCACCCCCCTGGCAGGCATAGTTGGAAGGAATCTGATAGAGGGTCACCCTAGAAATATTTCTACAACATTATTTGAAAATCAGCCTGACACTTTCAGGAGAAGATATTTTAAGTTTTCACTATAGCCATATAAGGCAAAATAGCCCTCCCCATGGCGGCATGTTTTACGACCAATCAACATTGCTTGAACGAATCTGATAAACGGTCACCCAACTATTTGAAAATCTGCCAATCAGTTTAGGAGAAGAAGAGTTTTGAAGTTTTTTTCTATCATTGCCATGGAAACCAGATTTCTGCATGGATCCCAACAATTTGAAGGAATTCTGGCAAGGTCATTGAGATGATGCTTTCTGTGAAGTTTCATCTCAATTGATCCACTGGTTACTGAGGAGAACATGTTGACGCACGACGGTCGACCCACACCGGACAAAAGGTGATCACAATAACTCACCTTGAGCACGAACCTTGAGCACTTCGTGCTCAGGTGAGCTAAAAATAAACCCATTCATCATATAAAATAACAATTACATCACACCCAAAATCAAATTATTTTCCATTTATTCAATGCAAAAATATCAAAAGAATATAGCTGTTTTAATGATGTTTCCTTCAAAATATTACAATGATGACATCACACTGTACTAAGATCAACACATTTGTTTTACCAATGTTTTCTGAAACTTCACAGCATAGCATAACATACAAAGCATCATTTCATTCGAATGTTTAATCATATATTATTTTTATTGAATAAACAATGCAAAAAGTAGCATAATTTCAGATAATGCATAACAGTTTATTCTGAACAAGTCAATAAGATTATCATTCTTACATAAACCATGATAGAAACAACCTTTGAATATATATGTTCAGTTTTTACTCTAAATGCTACAAATAGCAATGGAATTACTTCAATTCAATTTGAATTAGATGTTTTCTTTGGTGATTTTTGTTTTCAAATTTAACCCTTTCCCAAATGCAACAAAACTGCAGCAATGTTTTCAAAAGTCATCTGCTACAGAGGTTTCATAAAGCGTCTATATGTGGGAAAGGGTCAACTTCCTACTTTTTATATCAAAATCATTACCGTGGTGTTTATATGGGCTTCTACGGCTTGTAAAGATGATTTTATTGGACCTATGTCTCCTAAAACACTGCCATGTTGATCAATCTGTGAAAAAAATAACAAGATGGCCATGATGTGAATTGCTCACATGATAATATTTTTAAGATATGATCAATACTGACAGGACATTGAAATATTGTGGTCAATACAATTAATGCTTTAATATAATTTTTAATATTCATGGAGGGTCACAGAAAGAATATTTCTGACAAATTTTCTTGAAATCAGACAAGCACTTCCAGAGCAGAAGAGATTTTAAAGTTTTGTCAATTAACCAATTTGTGCCAGCAAATGGTCATATTAAATTTTATTAAGTTATAAATATGGACTGAATTTTTGTAATGGGTCTTCATGTGAACATTTTTGCCAAATTCTCTTGAAATTAGACCAGCAGTTTCAAAGGGAAAAAAAGTTCAACAGTGTTCAGTCATGTTTTCTCTTACTGATGCAATCAGAGTTTGGATGCAATTTATACAGAAATTTATGATCTGAGATGTTGTTTGAAGAAATTGTAAAGAGAAAGATAGGGCCGTCACAAAAACTATCTTTGAGTCGTTTGCGCTCATGTGAGGTAAAAAGGGAGACAACTAAAGGGGGATGGTTGCCCTATAACGCTCACTTGAATATACCATGGCTTTAATGATATTTAGTACATAAACAATACATAAAGAAACTAGAAATATCACTAAAGGTGATGAATACCCCCAGCTGGTGCCTGACAATATACATATGTATGAGAAATTCAAGGGGCCATAACTCATTTAAAAATAATTCCCGTGCAACACACCGACAATATGCACAACTAAGCTTGGTATCAATCATTCTTGTGAAGTTATATTAAATTCTGATAAAGGGTTGCTGAGAAATAGTTTTTACAAAATATGGACATATATGTAATATATATGAGAAATTCAAGGGGCCATAACTCATTTAAAAATAATTCCAGTGCAACACGCCGACAATATGCACAACTAGGCTTGGTATCAATCATTCTTGTGACGTTATATTGAATTCTGACTAAGGGTTGCTGAGAAATAGTGTTCACAAGAAATGCACAGACCAACGGACAGACAGACAAACAAACCGACAAGCGTGACTCCTATATAGCCCCCATATACTATGTATCTGGGGGTATAATAATCCAATAAACATGTAAACAAGATATAGATGGAAGAGGGGATGCTCCCCGAAGTATAGCGAAGACACAGGAATGGTGCTATAATATAATGTGCACATTTCCTCTTGTTAGTGAGTATCATTGAACTCTGACTGGTGGTTGCTGAGAAAAAGCCCGGACACAAATGGTCCTTTATCATACTTTATTGAAATTCAAAGGGCCATAATTCTGTGAAAAGTCATTCAGCTGAAACATGGTGATAATATGCACATCTCCTCTTGTTAGTAAAGCTGCCAAATAAGTATCATTAGATTCCAACAAGTGGTTGCTCATAAATAGCCCAGAAACGAATGGTCCTATATCATACTCTATAGAAATTCAAAGGGCAATAATTCTGTGAAACATCATTCAGTCTTAACATTGTGATAATATGCACATCTCCTATTGTTAGTCTAGCTTCCCATGAAATGTCATTGAATTCAAGTCGGTGGTTGTTGAGAAATAGCCCAGACACCAATTATCCTCTAAGTCATAAAAAATAGATATTAAAAGGGCATATAATTTACTATGTGAAAAATCATTGAATTGGAACTTAGTGATAACATGCACATCTCCTCTTGTAAGTGAAGCTTCCCATAAAGTTTCATTGAATTCAAGTTTGTGGTTGCTTATAAATTGTCCAGACAAGAAATCTCCTTTGTCATTTTATTTAGAAATTCAAAGGGCCAGAACTCTGTAGAAAATCATCGAACCGGTTCATGTTGATAATATGCACATCTCTTGTAAGTGAAGCTTTCCATAAAGTTCAAACCTGTTGTTGCTGAGAAATTGCCCAGACAAGAATTCTCCAATGTCATATTATATAGAAATTCAAAGAGCAATAATTATGTGAAACGTCATTAAGTTGGAACATGGTTTTAATATGCAAAACTCCTCTTGTTAGTGAAGCTTCACATAGAGTTTCATTAAAATCAATTCAGTAGTTGCTGAGAAATAGCCTGGACAAAAGCAGGACAAACTAGAAATATCACTGAAGATGTAAACAGCACCTTGACTCAAAATATGGCTTAAAATAAATGCAATTGTAAGACCTTTAGGGTATGCACATCTCCTCTTGGTATAGAAGCTTCATGTAAAATGTTATTGAATTCCACCCAGTGGTTTGTAACAATTAGGCCTGACAAAATATAACCAACAACTTAATAAGTAAAAGGGCCATAACTCTGTAAAATAACATGCAATTGTAAGACCTTTAGGGTATGCACATCTTCTCTTGGTGTAGAAGCTTTATGTAAAATGTTATTGAATTCCACACAGTGGTTTGTGAGAAATAGGCCTGACAAAATATGGCTTCCGACCGACCAACTTAATAAGTAAAAGGGCCATAACTCTGTAAAACAAGAGCATCGCGTACGGCACAGACGCTCGACTTATAGAAAACAGAAAAAAAAGCTGAGCTTAATAAAAAATCTTAACCGGAGGACCACGCCGCCGGACAACGCCAGGGTCATGACAATACCTCTCGCATTCTTCGAATAGTCCAGCTTATAACATGCAATTGTAAAACCTTTAGGGTATGCACATCTCATCTTGGTATAGAAGCTTCATGTAAAATGTTAATGAATTTCACCCAGTGGTTTGTAAGAAATAGGCCGGACAAAATATGGCTTTGGACAAAATATGACCAACAACTTAATACGTAAAAGGGTCATAACTGTGTAAAATAACATGCAATTGTAAGACCTTAAGAGTATGCCTATCTCCTCTTGGTATAGAAGATTCATGTAAAATATTATTGAATGCCACCTGGTGGTTTGTAAGAAATAGGCCGGACAAAGTATGGCTTCTGACAAAATATTACCAACAACTTAATAAGTAAAAGGGTCATAACTCTGTAAAATAACATGCAATTGTAAGACCTTTAGGGTATGCACATCTCCTCTTGGTATAGAAGCTTCATGTTAAATGTTATTGAATTCCAACCAGTGGTTTGAAACAAATAGGCCGGACAAAATATGGCTTCCGACCGACCAACAACTTAATAAATAAAAGGGCCATAACTCTGTAAAATAACATGCAATTAAATGCCACCCAGTGGTTTGTAAGAAATAGGCCTGACAAAATATGGCTTCCGACCGACCAACTTAATAAGTAAAAGGGCCATAACTCTGTAAAACAAGAGCATCGCGTACGGCACAGACGCTCGACTTATAGAAAACAGAAAAAAAAAGCTGAGCTTAATAAAAAATCTTAACCGGAGGACCACGCCGCCGGACGACGCCAGGGTCATGACAATACCTCTCGTATTCTTCGAATAGTCCAGCTTATAACATGCAATTGTAAAACCTTTAGGGTATGCACATCTCATCTTGGTATAGAAGCTTCATGTAAAATGTTAATGAATTTCACCCAGTGGTTTGTAAGAAATAGGCCGGACAAAATATGGCTTTGGACAAAATATGACCAACAACTTAATACGTAAAAGGGTCATAACTGTGTAAAATAACATGCAATTGTAAGACCTTAAGAGTATGCACATCAGTCTCCTCTTGGTATAGAAGCTTCATGTAAAATATTATTGAATGCCACCTGGTGGTTTGTAAGAAATAGGCCGGACAAAGTATGGCTTCTGACAAAATATGACCAACAACTTAATAAGTAAAAGGGTCATAACTCTGTAAAATAACATGCAATTGTAAGACCTTTAGGGTATGCACATCTCCTCTTGGTATAGAAGCTTCATGTTAAATGTTATTGAATTCCAACCAGTGGTTTGAAACAAATAGGCCGGACAAAATATGGCTTCCGACCGACCAACAACTTTATAAATAAAAGGGCCATAACTCTTTAAAATAACATGCAATTAAATGCCACCCAGTAGTTTGTAAGAAATAGGCCTGACAAAATATGGCTTCCGACCGACCAACTTAATAAGTAAAAGGGCCATAACTCTGTAAAACAAGAGCATCGCGTACGGCACAGACGCTCGACTTATAGAAAACTTAAAAAAAAAGCTGAGCTGAACAAAAAATCTTAACAAGAGGACCACGCCGCCGGACGACGCCAGGGTCATGAAAATACCTCTCGTATTCTTCGAATAGTCCAGCTTATAACATGCAATTGTAAAACCTTTAGGGTATGCACATCTCCTCTTGGTATAGAAGCTTCATGTAAAATGTTAATGAATTTCACCCAGTGGTTTGTAAGAAATAGGCCGGACAAAATATGGCTTTGAACAAAATATGACCCAACAACTTAATAATTAAAGGGCCATAACTGTGTAAAATAACATGCAATTGTAAGACCTTAAGAGTATGCACATCTCCTCTTGGTATAGAAGCTTCATGTAAAATATTATTGAATGCCACCTGGTGTTTTGTAAGAAATAGGCCGGACAAAGTATGGCTTCTGACAAAATATGACCAACAACTTAATAAGTAAAAGGGTCATAACTCTGTAAAATAACAAGCAATTGTAAGACCTTTAGGGTATGCACATCTCCTCTTGGTATAGAAGCTTCATGTAAAATGTTATTGAATTCCACCCAGTGGTTTGTAAGAAATAGGCCGGACAAAATATGGCTTCCGACCGACCAACAACTTAATAAGTAAAAGGGCCATAACTCTGTAAAATAACATGCAATTAAATGCCACCCAGTTGTTTGTAAGAAATAGGCCGGATAAAGTATGGCTTCTGACAAAATATGACCAACAACTTAATAAGTAAAAGGGTCATAACTCTGTAAAACAAGAGCACCGCGTACGGCACAGACGCTCGACTGATAGGGAGAAAACAGAAAAAAAATGAGCTAAACAAAAACCCTTAACCGGACGACGACGCCGCCGCCGCCGACGACGCCGCCGCCGCCGACGACGCCAGGGTCATGACAATAGCTCTTGTTTTTTTCAAAAGTCGAGCTAATAAAAAACCATAACCGGATGACAACACCTTCAGTGAAGTCCAAAAGGGGGGATAATTTGGTCAATATTAAGTTCAGGGTTATGGAACTTGTTGTATCAAGTTATGTTAAGACATTGAATAAGTTTAGGAAGTTTCAAAGCTATAGGTTAAATTGTGTTTCAGTTATCACCATTTTTCTCCCTTCAAAGTAGATTTTCTAAATCGAAATGGGGAGATAATTTTGTCAATACTATTTACAGAGTTATGAAACTTGTTATATAAGGTCAACTTAAGACACTCAGCAAGTTTGTGAAGTTTCAAGCAAAAAAAAAGAAAAGTTTTTAAGATATGAAAAATCATGAGTAAAAAATTGTCAAAAACCTGAGCTAAACAAACAAGAGGGCCAAGATGGCCCTAAATCGATCACCTAATTGATAGTAAATTAGTAGCAAATATTTAACTGCAAATATCTGGACATTTTTATCAGGGAGTGCAAATGAAACTGAAAGGAGTGGACATTTCTCAAGAAACAGCTTATCAGTAAAGGCCATTTATATCTTGAAATCTAACAAGAACTTTAATAAGAATGGAATTATAAAGTTTTTGTCATTTTGCACCTTTCCTGATGCCGCCTTGCTGCCCTGTTTTTCAACGAAATCAATATGGCTTCAACAGTTTATTTAGAGGGTCACTTAAGAAACATTTCTACCAAATTATCTTGCAATCGCACAAGTAGATTATGTAGGAAAAGGATTTTAAAATTTGGGTATTTTTCTCACTTTCTGATGCCGCAGCAACCAAAGTTCTCAATGGAATTTAAATCTTTGAACAATTTTGAAAGAGGACCACCAAAGGAACATTCTTGTGATGTTTTGTGGCAATTGGTCTATTGGAATGGTAGGAGTTGGTTGTCATTTGTAGCTAAAAGTTCAATTTACCCTTTTTGTGATGACGCCTGGTTGATATGATTGTGTAACCAACCAAAACGGCTTAAACAAATTAAAAAGAGGATCATTACAGTAAGATTCGTATTATATTTTCTTAAAATCAGACAAACACTTTCATAAAAATGGAATTTTCAAATTTTGTCATTTTGCCCCTTTTCTGATGCCGCCTGACTGCCATGTTTTTCGACCAATCAGTATGGCTTGAACAATTTTTATAGAGGGTCACCCAAGGAACATTTCTACCAAATTATATTTGAATCTGACAGGCAGATTCGGAGGAGAAGATTTTTAAAGTTTGGACATTTTGTCCCCTTTCTGATGCCGCAGCAACCAAAGTTCTCATTGGAATTTTAATCTTTGAACAATTTTGAAAGAGGACCACCAAAGGAACATTCCTGTGATGTTTTGTGGTAATTGGTCTATTGGAATGGTAGGAGATGGTTGTCATTTGTAGCTAAAAGTTCAATTTACCCCTTTTGTGATGACGCCTGGTTGCTATGATTGTGTAACCAATCAAAACGGCTTAAACAAATTAAAAAGAGGATCATTACAGTAAGATTCATATTATATTTTCTTTAAATCAGACAAGCATTTGCATAAAAATGGAATTTTCAGATTTTGTCATTTTGCCCCTTTTTTGATGCGGCCTAACTGCCATGTTTTTCGACCAATCAGTATGGCTTGAACAATTTTTATAGAGGGTCACCCAATGAACATTTCTACCAAATTATATTTGAATCTGACAAGCAGATTCGGAGGAGAAGATTTTTAAAGTTTGGACCTTTTGCCCCCTTTCTGATGCCGCAGCAACCAAAGTTCTCAATGGAATTTAAATCTTTGAACAACTTTGAAAGAGGCCAACCAGAGGAACAATCCTGTGATGTTTCACGGAAATTGTCCTTGGAGTTTGGGAGGAGATGATGTTTAAAGCTAAAAGTTAACGCCGGACGGACGACGGACGACGGACAAAAAGTGATAGGAATAGCTCACCTGAGCCTTCGGCTCTGGTGATCTAAAAACCTTAACCTTACGTTTTAAGTTTTAAGTGAAACAAATAAAGATTTCCAGCTATATACTTTTATTATTTAACATATTATGATTATGTTTATGAAGTTTAGTGACTTTAACAGTAGTAGTTTGTTAGAAAACAGAAAAAAAGCTCAGCTGAACAAAAAACCTTAACCGGACGCCAGGGTCATGACAATAGCTCTCTTTTTTTTTAACATGCAATCATAAGACCTTTAGGATATGCACATCTCCTCTCGGTATAGAAGCTTCATGTAAGATTTTATTGAATTCCACCCAGTGGTTTGTAAGAAATAGGCCGGACAAAATATGGCTTTCGACCGACCGACAGACAGGCAGACAGCCCGACACAGTGACTCCTATACCCCCCCAAAACTTTGTTTTTTGGGGGTATAATAAACGACAAACGAATGAAGTAAAATCTATATGCTCTCCGGAAATATTTTCAGGGAGCATAAAAATGCTGACTCTAGATTGTCAACAATGTTTTCTTAAATGTGGACATAATTATGACCTATTTTTTTTACCTTACATAACCACATTTGCAGTTGGCTTAAATATCAAAATGTCATCACACAGGAGCCTAGTGAGCGTTCCCCACAATAGTGTTGTAACTCAAATTTAATTCACAAATCCGTTGTTTTGCATTTTGTATATGCAATACGCAAGACCTATTTGTTGTAAAAATGTGGCCAGTTGAGTGTCTACATGATGTTTCTTAAATATTGAATAATAACCAAGTTTTCGATTTGACAAACATTCTGGCATAGTCTCAACCTGCTCAAATAAAAATTCTGTAATAGTGACATAGTTTTCAATAAGAGATGACCAATATTTACACTTAGCAAAGATCAACATTCTGACAAGGTTTCAAAATGCTCAAACCTAGAATGCTGCCACTCGAGTTTAAATAAGATTTTTCTTAAATTCAGGATAGTTATCTAGTTTTGACACCAGATAACCCTTTTTCAAACTTAGAATGCTGCCACTAGAGTTTAAATAAGATTTTTCTTAAATTCAGCCTAATTATCTTGTTTTGAGACAAGATAACCCATATTCAAATTTAGCCTAGTATTCATCAAGAAAACTACTATGAAGAAATCTCACCATTCTAGCTTCAAATTTGCAGCCTCGGGAGTGAACATTCACAAGATTTTTCTTAAATTGTGTCTACAGAAGCTATTTATTGATCTGACATGACCCATATTTACACTCGGCCTAGATATCATCAAGACAAACATTATGGCAAAGTTTCAACCTGTTCAATGAAAATTCTGCCTCTAGAATGTCCACAACATTTTACTAAAATTTGACCAGACATAACAAATATTCATATTAAGCCTAGATATCATCAAGAACAACATTCCGACAAGATTTTTTTAACATGTTCAAGTAAACAATTCAACCTCTAAAATGTCCACAATATTTCCAATACTTTAGCCTAGTGACCAAGTTTTCGATCAGTCAAAACCTATATTCGATCCTATACTAAAAATCATCAAGACAAATATTACTAAAAAGATTCATCATGCACGATTAAAACATCCAGCCTCAAGAATGTCCTAGTTTTTGGAAGTGACCCTCATACCTATCATCAAGACAAACATTCGGAAAAAGTGTCATCATTCTCGAGTCAAATTTCTCTAATATTTGGCTGAGTGATCTAGTTTTGGACCTGACATGATGGACCATTTTCCAACTTTGCCCAGATATCATATAGACAAACATTCCCACGACGAATTTTCATAATTGTTGAGAAAAAATGCTGAAATTTTGCCTAGTGACCTAATTTTGTATAATATATGACCTATATTTTAGCTTGACCTAGATATCAATAAGACATACACACTGAACAAAAATTGCTCCCAATGAGCTATTTCTCCGTTTCATAAATATGATGGAAGATTAGAAGAAATCTATTGCCGAAAGAGTGTCCACAAGCAAATTATTAATGACAGACGAAATACAAAGAGAAATCACAATAGCTTACCTTAAGCAGTTCATGCTCAGATCTATGTGTTAACAACATTTTTGAAAAATTGGCATTGTAACCTAGTTCCTGACTGGACATGACCTTTATTGAAACTAAGAGTGAGATGATTCTTTTGAGTACCCACAACATAGGGTTTATAGGTCAAATTAGAATTTAAGAACATGCAAATGACCACTTATAAATCTAGGCCTCTGCCGGCAATTCAATTAAAGAGGGTTAAATATCAGAGTATGAATAAAGATGAAATCTCCATTACCTTTTTGTTCAAATCTCCAATACTGGATAATATTTCATAATACTGATCTTGCCTTGCCCATAGAAGTAGAGTTTCCAGTTTGTTACCAATGTCACCAAGCTGTTTCATCTTAATTATGTCAATCTCCTCTTTAACAGAATCTTTATCTGCTTGACCGACCTCACCAGCAAGTTCTATTAGGATGTCTTCGGCCTCATTCCAGTACTTTTCAAAGTCAGATTTCTTCATCTTGCATTTTGGCCAATGTGCAATGGCTTCATTTCTAATTCTTCTCAGTTTCATAACAAGAGCTCCTGCTGATGGATCAGATGGTATTGGACATGCTATATACCATCCTCCAATGGGTGACTGTATATTAGTAAGGTTACAAATAAGAATATACAACAAAGATATGTCAAAGCGGGACACATCTGTTGATGCTGCATTGAGTATTCCTATTTGGAGGTCATTGAAGACCTTTTTGTTCTTGAGTCTATTCAATACATTTGCCTTACTATTTAAAAACTGTTCAACTGTCTGACCTTGTGGTATCCCTTTTAAAAACAGTTTTAGCAGCACCTCTGTTCCTAAATCAACCACCAAACATATCAGTTTGTAGAAATAGTCTGCCTTTTCCTTTTCTTCGTCATCCTTCTTTTCCTCCATATTGTAAGTTATATAAATATATTATAACACCAGTTCTACATTCCAAGTCTGAAAGGAACGATAAACATTTATTAACATTTAAAACAGCCCTATATGAAGAAAGCATTTAGATGTTTTTCTAGCATATGACTATTGAAAACCTTGTTGGAGAAGAAGAAATTGCTCATGATGAGAAAGTTCTTGTTTTGCCAAAATGTTTTCAAATTGATTCAATCATTGTACTTTGATTATATTAACACTTTCCCACATACAGAGCGCCTCTCCAGCAGATGATTTTCAAAAACATTGTGGCAAGAAAAGAAATTGTTCATAAAAATGTTTTAACCCTATTCAGAAATATTACTTTCATATAATACATGTATTGAAATTTCACAAAAATTTCCAGTCATCTGCTGTAGATTTGTTGCATGTTGGAAAGGGTTAATGTAGAATATCCTTTACCCTATTGTTCCTAAATATTTTCAAAGTAATGTCTGCTGGATTAAGCTCTGTCAGCATCCTCAGCATATTTACAAACAAAATATAGACATAGATCTGACTGAGTATCCATGTAGTCTAATTCAAATGTTTTGTATAATATAACTCTTTTTAAACATCTATAAATAATTGGCAAAAAGCGAAAAACCAAGATAAAACTGCACAAATGTCCAGGTTGATCTGTATGTAATATGGTTTTTTTATGATATTTTTGGTAGCGAAATACCCCAACCTAAAAATTATATATTTGCCCATGTTTTAATTACAAAATCCTTTAATAAATAAGAAATTGAGCAATGTCTTGTATTTCCACAATGTTTTCAAAACATTTGGCTGCTGCATAAGACAGTTCTAAGTCATCTGCTTCAAATAAGAGGATTAATAATGATGTATACACACTTATAAGACAATTTCTCTCAGCCTCTAATACGGGTAAACAAATCGACCGTCAATAGGTAATGTGTATGAACTTTGCTATACCGTCTATCCAAAAATTGTGTCCAGAGTGGATTTTTCAATGTAGTCACGATACTCATTCGTTTTGATTGGATGAAAAGAAAATATCGAAACAAAAAAAACTTCTAGAGGAAATAATTAAATATGATAATACGTACTCGATAAAGGAACCAGCACAAGTAATTTCATGTGATATCATTTGCGTTTAATAACACTCATCATCTATTTCTAAAACAAGTTCAAATAAAAACTCGTAAGGATTTCTGATTACAAATTCAAATTCCTGTAATATGACGTCATTCTATTAGCGTAGTTTCGCAAATGATGAGTAAATAACCAAAAGGAAAATGACAGAAAGGATAGTTTAACTCGTCACAAATATAGTTCCGTAAATTATAGAATTGTTTCATGAAGGGCAATTTGATTATTTTTGTACCTGTCATCATAATTTCATGGATTTAAAATCTCGGTCATATTTTAAAGTTATAAATATGCTTAACCTGATGATTTTTTTTTCTGCTTAGGTAGGTAGGACTCGTAAATAACTGATCGTGCTGCAAGCAAGGGGCTCACAAAAGTTAATAAATGTTTACCCGAAATAGGTAGCACCTATATAAATACTCATATTATAGTAGGTGGAAAGGCGGTGATTTTCAACCAGTTTGACTGTATCCAAACATTTTTGCAGACGAAACAAAATTGACCTGTCTTTTTTGGTTTCTAAAGCCCCTTTAGACACATTGTTTGCCCTCAGACTCAGAGATCTGTTTCTTGTGTCATCTTACAGTGTATGATATAAAATGAAAGCATAAAAGCAAATATTAGGACAGTTAGGCAATTATTTTCAAAGAAATTTCAAACATCCTATGCCACCCAAACCTAGGTTTTGCGACTTGTGTTCGGCAAGTTTTCTTCGGTCGCGCATCATAGTTTCATACAGGTCTCCAAGACAAAAAAAAAACAGAAACACAAAACATTTTTAGGTTTTACTGTGTCACATGAAATATGACGTCACGGCGGGAAAACGTAACGGACGTTAAAATAACAAACGCTTCATGAGAAATTTAATTTTATTAGTAAAATACAGAATTTACGCCAACTTATCTAATAAACACTAAGTTATTTAAACATATTTAAGATTCTGCACACGTTGGTGTAAAATGTTCGCGATTTTGTGAAATATCAACGCAGAGGTGGAAGATTAACAGTGTGATCAACAGTAAAAAACGGTAAATTTGAAAATATTTCTCCGGTAAAAATTAATTAATTGACACTATTTCTTTGAAAACAGTAATGCACGATATGCATATGTTGTAATATATTTAACAGATGTTGGAATGAAGATATTAGAGTTATTATGTACACACATTTATCTATAAAGTTGGTGTCTCATTAATATTTCACACACAATGGCGGACGCGATATGAAACACACGTGCATCAAAACCTCCAGCGAAACTTCTTGATTGCCTAATGGGTGACGATCTTGATATTTTAGATGAAAATGAAAATATAAATTCTGATATAGAAATTACCAAATTTGAAACACCTGTAAACCATACACAGTGTGATGGAAAAACAAACAATGTGACGTTCAAAACACTACGTCCCGAATGTTGGAAGGAAGCCATTCTCAACTACTTCGGCCCAGCAAAAGCCTGTACATTAAACAAGAGGGCCATGATGGCCCTTGAATCGCTCACCTGATTTTTTATTTTTTTTCACTTTAGCTATATAAGCCTCGCCCCCTGGCAGCCATAGTTTCCGACCAATCAACTTGGCTTGAAGGAATCTGATAGAGGGTCACCCTAGGAACATTTCTACAAAATTATTTGAAAATCGGCTAGATACTTTTGGAGGAGAAGATTTTTTAAGTTTTCACTATAGCCATATAATGCAAAATAGCCCTGCCTACTGGCGGCCATGTTTTTTGACCAATCAACATGGCTTGAAGGAATCTGAAAGTGGGTCATCCAAGGAACATTTCTACAAAATTATTTGAAAATCGGGCCGACACTTTATACTTTTTTTCGTTTCGTTGCCATGGAAACAAGAATTCTGCATGGATCCCAAAAAAATTGAAGAAATTCTGGTGAGGTCATTAAGAGGATGCTTTCTGTGAAGTTTCATCCCAATTGACCCACTGGTTACTGAGGAGAAGATGTTGAAGATTTTTTAAGTTTATACTTTGGCCATATAAGGCAAAATAGCCCCCGCCCCCTGGCGGCCATGTTTTTCGACCAATCAACATTGCTTGAAGGAATCTGATAGAGGGTCACCCAAGGAACATTTTTACAAAATTATTTGAAAATCGGCCTGACACTTATGGAGGAGAAGATTTTTTAAATTTTCATTATAGCCATAAAAGGCAAAATAGCCCCGCCCCCTGGCGGCCATGTTTTTTGACCAATCAACATGGCTTGAAGGAATCTGATAGAGGATCACCCAAGGAACATTTCTACAAAATTATTTGAAAATCGGCCTGACACTTTTGGAGGAGAAGATTTTTTAAGTTTGCACTATAGCCATATAAGGCAATATAGACCCGCCCCCCCTGGCGGCCATGTTTTTCGACCAATCAACATGGCTTGAAGGAATCTGATAGAGGGTCACCCAAGGAACATTTCTACAAAATTATTTGAAAATCGGCCTTACACTTTCGAAGGAGAAGATTTTTTAAGTTTTTACTATAGCCATATAAGGCAAAATAGCCCCGCCCCCCCCCCCCCCCCCCCCCCCTGGCGGCCATGTTTTTCGCCCAATCAACACGGCTTGAAGGAATCTGATAGAGGGTCATCCAAGGAACATTTCTACAAAATTATTTGAAAATCTGCCAACCAATTCGGGAGGAGAAGAATTTTGAAGTTTTTCGGTTTCGTTGCCATGGAAACCAGAATTTTGCATGGATCCCAAAAATTTGAAGGAATTCTGGTGAGGTCATTGAGAGGATGCTTTCTGTGAAGTTTCATCCAAATTGACCCACTGGTTACTGAGGAGAAGAAGTTGACGCACGACGCACGACGCACGTCCGGACAAAAGGCGATCACAATAACTCACCTTGAGCAAAGCTCAGGTGAGCTAAAAAGGGCACAGTGATTAAAGTAGCTTTTAAATCAGAAACAAACATTAATTCTACCGTCAAGATAAACTTTTACAAATCTGGATCAATTGTAATCCAAGGTCAACAATGCACCCAGTTTTCGGACAGATACATCGAGGTCATCAAGGGTCAATTAAGTCAAAACATAACAATGAAACGTCTGTTCAATATTTAAATAGTACGATCGTTGCAGTCGGTGTGTTCCCGGAACATCGACTCGATTTAATCCCTAGCTGGTCGGTAGAGCGGATCGGGGGACCATTAGAGGGTAATTATGTGACAGGTATTGCTTTATAAATATAAATAAGACTGATGTTGTTTTTTTAAATTTTATTCATGCATAAAACAAGAAATATATAGATACATGCCAAATTTAAAACATTTGAGAAAACAGATTTTTTTTTTAAATTTAATAATGCAGATTTTCCTAAGAATGCGAAATTTAAATTTTATTTGTGCATAAACAAGAAATATATACATGCGAAATTAAAAACATTTGAGAGAACTGATTTAATTTAATAATGCAGAATTTCCTTAGAATGCGAAATTTGAAACATTTGAGAAATGTGTAACCTATTATTAGCCTGCACATATGTACATGTTGATCTTTTGCTGCACTTATCGCTTTTTTATTTTTGATCTTTGTCAACACTATTAAGTAAAATATTAGAAAACAGCATATAAATTAGAATCTGCATAAGCCATCAACTCAAGAACACCAGTTTCATACCTCTCTTTCAGGAAACTTAATCTACGATCAATAGTCTGGTAGCGTTTTTGCACGAGGGCGAGTTTGTTCCACCGACAGCTCTCTAAGTTTGGTTGCGAGTGTTGTGTCATTTTCTTAAGTTTGCTGTGCCAGCCTTCGGTGTTGCTCGTAGTGCGCGGGCTCTGTGTGCCAAAGTGGTTCCACATCGGTCTGTCGCCTTCTACCCATTGTTCAGCAACGTAGTCTGTGAGTTCCGTAATATCAGCCTCGTCTCTGTCTTCTAGAGTCCGGAACCAGAAGTCTTCTGTCTTGTATAAGGGAAGCAGAGGCAGGATCGTTGAACGTCGGACGAGCGTCTTAAAATCTACACGGAATCTGGAGGCTCTTTCCTGACAAGAAGGAGTAGACAACTGGCATCATTTTACCGGCAATCTGTACATGGATCGAATAGATCTTGTAGCAGAGGCTGGGGCATGTGTATAACGTTCCGTCGCAGTAAAACGTGTTGGATGCGTCTAAGTGGCAGAGGTTCTCGGTTGTGGAAAAGGCAAGCATACGGTTGTTCTGGTGACCGTCTGTCACCAGTGGCTGTTTCTGTCCAATTGCCGTATGCTTCTAACGGTTTGAATTAAATTAACATTAATTAAGTAACAGAACAGGTTATTTTTGTTTTAAAGACAAAATATCAAAAGGCACAGTTTTTAATTAATTTGTTCAACAGAGACATTGACAGTTTGAACTTAATAACTTACATTACGACTAGAAAACAATACCTTAACGATTAAAAGAAAACAACTTAATTGTAACATGCATTTAAATTGTAATTATTCTTATCAATTACCGTCTATCCTTCAGATAAATTTACTGTATAAACTTAATTAATAATGTTAAAAAGTTATTCTTTATTAAAAAGCATTTAATCCGTGCATCCTTAAAATCAAATAAATTTATTCATGGTATGTATAGTTCTATACCCCTTTAGGTACCCCCTAATCCGGGATTAGTGAAAGGTGTTAAGCGGCACGAGTCGACGTTCCGGGAACAAACCTTGCAGTCAATACAGATGAGACATTTCCGAAAAGTTTGATTGATTCACAAGAAAAATCCACACATATCAAACAGTCAACTGTTGAAACGAAGTTAACACCAAACAAGAGGGCCATGATGGCCCTGGAATCGCTCACCTGATTTTTTTTTTCTCTTTAGCTATATAAGCCCCGCCCCCTGGCAGCCATAGTTTTCGACTAATCAACTTGGCTTGAAGGAATCTGATAGAGGGTCACCCTAGGAACATTTCCACAAAATTATTTGAAAATCTGTCTGACACTTTCGGAGAAGATTTTTTAAGTTTTCACTATAGCCATATAATGCAATATAGCCCTGCCCACTGGCTGCCATGTTTTTCGACCAATCAACATGGCTTGAAGGAATCGGATAGTGGGTCACTTAAGGAACATTTCTACAAAATTATTTGAAAATCTGCCAGACACTTTTGGAGAAGAAGATTTTTTAAGTTTTCACTATAGCCATATAAGGCAAAATAGCCCCGCCCCTCCTGGCGGCCATGTTTTTCGACCATTCAACATGGCTTGAAGGAATCTGATAGTGGGTCACTTAAGGAACATTTCTACAAAATTATTTGAAAATCTGCCAACCAGTTTGGGAGAAGAAGATTTTTTAAGTTTTCACTATATCCATATGCATATAAGGCAAAATAGCCCCGCCCCCATGGCGGCCATGTTTTTCGTTCAATCAACATGGCTTGAAGGAATCGGATAGTGGGTCACTTAAGGAACATTTCTACAAAATTATTTGAAAATCTGCCAACCAGTTCTGGAGAAGAAGATTTTTAAAGTTTTTTTCATTTCGTTGCCATGGAAACCAGAATTATGCATGGATCCCAAAAATTTTGAAGGAATTCTGGTGAGGTCAATGTGGGGATGCTTCCTGTGAAGTTTCATCCCAATTGACCCACTGGTTACTGAGGAGAAAAAGTTGACAGACGACGGACGCCGGACAAAAGGCCATCACAATAACTCACCCTGAGCACTTTGTGCACAGGTGAGCTAAAAACAGATTACTGCAACACAGTAAAACAATTGACACAAAATTCAGTGAAATTAATTCAATTTTGTCAGTAATAGATCAAACAATGAAATAATTTGTTGAAAAGCTAGCGCAATTGTATAGTATTCAAGAGAAAGTGCCACAAAACGTCCAGTCAGTTATCACAAATTCTGTAAACGCTCAAAAAAAAGAAATGATGAGTCATGATGGAAATCAATTGATGACAAGGTGAAGCACTGCAATGGTAGTCTAGACTCACTTCACATAAAAACGAATGTTCTGGATACACAGCTAAAACAAGTCATTTCAAAACAGACTGATCAATCAGCATCAATTCAATTTCTCTCATCGATAGTCACTAGTTTACAGGACCGTGTTGAAGAGCTAGCAAATAACAGGGGAATCCCTATTATTTATGAATTCCAGTCCGCACAAATTCGTGTAGAAAGTACTCCTATATCGGATACTAACAATGTATCAACAAAGCTGTCACAACAGAATGACATAAGTCGTGTAGAAAGTACTCCTATATCGGATACTAACAATGTATCAACAAAGCTGTCACAACAGTATGACATGAGTCATGTAGAAAGTACTCCTATATCGGATACTTACAAGGTATCAACAAAGCTGTCCAACAGTATGACATGAGTCATGTAGAAAGTACTCCTATATCGGATACTAACAAGGTATCAACAAAGCTGTCACAACAGAATGACATGAGTCGTGTAGAAAGTACTCCTATATCGGATACTAACAATGTATCAACAAAGCTGTCACAACAGTGTGACATGAGTCATGTAGAAAGTACTCCTATATCGGATACTAACAATGTATCAAGAAAACTGTCACAAGTAAAAACCAAGTGTGATGTATTGATCCTTGGTGATTCCATTCTACATCGTATTTAACCAAAACGTTTTACCCCAAATGGTAAAACAGTAGTTCGCTTCATTAGGAGAGGAACAAATACTTGTACAAATTTTGTTCCAAAAAACGGTCAACGGTTTGAGCCCAAGAATATTCTTATTCACATTGGAGCAAGAGATCTACAAGGTGAGGGAGTGAAGGAGGATGATTATTCCCGTTTATTAGATCAGTGTACGAAAACTTGGAATAACTCAAGCATTTATGTCCTACCGCTCATCTCACGAAAGGACATCCATGATGACATTGTGAATCAGGCCAATAGTACTATCGAGTTGGTATGCGATCTGTACCCTAGTATCCATAAAATTGAACGATTTGAGACAAGCTATGATATGTTTCATGATGATGTTCACTTGAACTATGGAAAAGGGCTACCAGCTATTGTTAAACACCTAAAAATCGCTTTGAACATTCCATATACAAACAACACACAACAACAACGAAATCGAGGACAGGGGAACAACAACATTAGCAGACCTAAACACCAGGCAAATTATCGCCGTGATGGACTAAACATGGCAAATCATAATACAAATATGTTTTCACATCAGGGTGTAAATCCACTTCATGGTCATGGATTTAACTACCAGTATCCACCATCCTTCAACCAACAACACATGATGCCATTGGTTCTACCACCAAAACCTGCATTTAACAATCTGAACGTCAACAATTGAAGAAACCCGTGGACAGTTCCTCCTTTTGGACAGTTTCACATTCCACCTCCTAATCACCAACAAACACAAATAAAACTTGTCATTTTACATTGCTTGTGAAGTTCTATTCATGTATGGTATACTCACTGTGCTCATAATGTTGTTATTCACTTAGTGTGGAAATGCTCGAGTTCAGTTTGTGTTTTTTTTTTTTTTTTTTTTTCAATTCAATTGGGAAAATCAAATCATTTTTAATGTTCTTTTTCCTATTAATAAATTCATGCAGTATAACATGTGTATAATACACACATGTTATACTAAGTCAGAGTCGTATGTGGGAGTTGGGAGAAATGATATATATATATACAGAATATTTTTTTTTTTTTTTTTCAATTTTCATACGTGATTTTGATTTATTTCAGAGTAACTGTACATTTTCTATTGGTATTATTTTGTGTTTGTTGTTTCATTATATAACTCTATAATCTTCTATTCAACGTCGTTTTACATCAAAATGAAACCTTTAGCAAAGCAAGTTAAAAGTAATGAGAATCTTTTGAAAATTGGCATGTGGAACATAGACTCATAGAGGGTCTCGCAGGTGAAAAAGCACCCTCATTTTCAAGACATTGTTTCTAAATTAAGTATTGTTAGTTTTGTAGAAACCTGGATAGGTAATGAATCTATCCAGGACATTGTAGTTCCTAATTTTGAATTAGTTCATTCCAGTAGTAGGAAAAAACATAAAAAAGCAAGACGATATTCTGGAGGAATAAATATTTTTGCAAAAAATTCAATTTCCAAAGGAGTAAAACCTTTGAAAAACAGTCATCCTGATATACTCTGGATAAAACTAGATCACATGTTTTTTAGTATTAGTAGTCTAGAGATGTTTTTGTAGCTGTAGTTTATATATATCTCCTGAGTATTCAAGTTGTAACAATAATGATATAGAATCAATATACTCAATTCTGCTCAGTGAAGTAGAAAAGTATAGCAATTTGGGTGACATTATTATACAAGGTGACTTTAATGCCTACACAAACACCCAACTAGATTTTATTGAATTTGATAATGCTACTGAACATATAAACTTAGATGATTCTGAATATCATCCTGATAGGATATTGTCAAGGAATAATTTTGACCAATATCAAGGAATAATTTTGACCACAAACACACTAACAATAGTGGCAAATTGCTATTAAATATGTGCAAAGAAACCAAAATCAGAATTTTAAATGGTCAAACTACTGGTGATTTAAATGGTCAACCAACTTGTATAACAATACAATGGTAGTAGTCTTGTAGATTACACACTTATATCAGAAGAATTAATTGATTCAATGGGATACTTTGTAGTCCATGATTTTACTTCCCGTTCTCATCATCGTCCAATTGGTTGTGCAATGTTTGCCAATGTTTTATCTGAGCATTGTGATTTACACAAACTAGACTCCCTGCCGGGAAAATTTCTTTGGACTGATGATGCAGTTGCTTCGTTCACAGAAAATATGCAAAGTAATATATTTCAAGATAAATTTACAAATTGTATAAATAAAAGCTTCAGTGACAGTGACTCGATCACGGAGTCCTTTAATTCAATTTTACTAGACTGTGCTAAACAGTCCGCTAAATTCATTAACAAAAAGCCCATGCAAAAACTAAGAAGATCAACATGAAAACCATGGTTTTCAGTCTTGCACTGACTTAAGAAATACAGTGAAAAGCTATGAGAAACTGGGTAATACAAATCCACAAAATGGACAATATAGAAAACTATATTATACATATAGATCAAAATTTAGAAGACTCTGTAAACATGAAGAAAAAATGTATAAACAACAAATTTGTAATAACATTAATGATAATATTGAAAAGAACCCAAAAAAAATTTGGGCAATGTTAAATAAATTAGATAAAATGCATGCCAATTCTGACTCCCTTCAGGACATACCTCATGACAATTTTGTTCAATTCTTTAAGAAGTAAAACAAAAGTGAGGTTAACAGTAGTAATTTCCATAAAACCATTATTGAACATTTCCAACAACTAAAAGATAATTTAGATATTGACACATCTAATAATATTTTAGACATTGATGTTAATACAGATGAATTAATTAAGGCTATAAAAGCTCTTAAAAATGGAAAAAGTACTGCAATTGATTTGGTATCAAACGAAATGCTTAAATATGCAGGACACAGTATATTAAACCCTCTCAAAAAGCTGTTTAATTTCATTCTGAACTCTGGCCACTTCCCTCATAAATGGAATGATAGTTTCTTAGTGCTTTTACACAAATCAGGTAGTAAAATGGACCCTAGCAATTATAGGGGCATTTCTATCACTTCTAACTTGGGAAAACTTTGTAATAGAGTCATTCATTCAAGATTATTGAGATTCATAAGTAACAGGTCTCTAATCAGTCAAAATCAAATAGGATTTAAACAACATAGTAGAACTGCTGATCATATATTTTCTTTAAAAACCATTATTGATCACTATAAAAGTAAAAAGAAGAAAGTATTTGCTGCTTTCATAGACCTGCGTAAAGCCTTTGATACTATATGGAGAGTTGGCTCATTTTATAAACTTTTGAGATCTGGTCTACCAAAACAACTTTTTAATATTTTATCTGCTATGTATGTCAATACTACGACTAGAATTAAATTTACAAATGGTCTTAGCACTGCATTTACTTCGGAGCGTGGTGTTAAGCAAGGGGATGTTTTGGGCCCTACACTTTTTAATATTTTTATTGATGATGTCGTAAAAGATTTAATCAATGGTAACTGTGATCCAGTTAGAATTGGTGGTTTATCTGTGAATTGTTTATTATATGCTGATGATATTGTATTACTTTCAGAAAGCAAAACTGGTTTACAAACCAGTCTCAATTGTCTTGGTACATATTGCTCAAATTGGAAACTACAAGTAAATGTGCAAAAATCAAAGGTATTGGTATTTAACTCTAATGGTAAGTCACATTTAAATGAGTTTATTTATAATGATAATGTCATACAAACTGTTTCAAAATATTGTTATTTGGGAATAATGTTAAAGTGTAATGGCAACTTTAATTTAGCTGTATCCTTACTTATGGAAAAAGCTATAAAAGCATTATTTAAGATTAAGAAAAAAAATTGGATTGGATAATCCTTGTAAACTTATAGAAAAGTTATTTGATTCATTAGTAAGTCCAATCTTGCTTTATTGTAGTGAGGTTTGGGGTGTTTTTGATAATTCAGGAGACAGTTCCGTTTTGGAAAAATTCCATATGAAGTTAATAAAAGAAATTTTAGGGGTTCATTGCAAAGCAAGTAATGCTGCTTGAAGTTGTAGAGCTGAACTTGGCAGGCTACCTTTGTGGTCAAAAATTTCCTTTTCTTGTATACATTTTTACGAACATATTTTGAAGTCTGAAAACACCCTTGTATCTAAAATATTTGTTGCAACTGAAAAAAACAACCCCTGGACAAAGAAACTTTACTCTATTTGTAACAATTTAGGATTTTCAAGTCTAGCTGGGAGAAAATGTTCCTTTAAATACTTTCTACCAAGTATTAAACAAAGAGTGATTGATCAGTGCATGCAGGATCAATCTTCAAAAATTTACAATTCATCCAAACTTAAATTTTACCAAATTTTTTATAATTCAAATCAGCGAAGTCCTTACGTTGATATTCTAAGGAGAAAATCAGAAAGGTCATCTCTGTGTAAAATAAGATTGAGTGCACACAATCTTGCCATAGAAAAATGGCGACATTTAGGATTACCCACCGATGAACGAGTTTGTAATGTATGTAAATCTGGTGAGGTAGAAGATGAGAAATACTTTTTACTTAAATGTGAAGAATATAATAACTATAGAATAAGTTTTAATAATATTATTTTAAATATACTCCCTTCAGTCATAATGGGAATCTGGTAAATATGAAATGTTGCATTAATAGCAACTCTTTAAAAGTCCTGAAAGTGACTAGTTCTTATATGTATACGTAAATGTCTAGATTATAGAAATGAGATTTTATCTTCTTAACTATATCATATTATTTCATCATGCTGTTTCCATTGTAATAATGTTCTGAAATATGGGCCTTTGCCAATTATTGTAATTGTGTTTGTGCCAATAAAATATTTGTATTTGTATTTGTTTAAAGAAATGACCAAACTTCATGTTCATGTCTGTTTTAGGCCATTTACCAATTAAAGAAACGTTTAAATAGCTTGAAAAACATTATTTTTTATGGTAAAATGTCAAGTCACCTATTAGGTGAATACCCCCATGATATGAGCCTTAATTCCACTCCAGACACCCAGTTTCATTTTTTGTTCCAAGCAATTCGACTGTATCCCACCGTAAAGTACCCTAGAATGCTTCAATATTTGCAGCTGACACTAAATTGACTTTTGAATATTTTCCAGCCAAACGCACTTTATAGAATAGGATTTGTTGTGGGCGCCTGTGAATAAATGCACGAATCCATGAGAAATTTTCAGTTCAACACCCTTCATTTCATCCTTTTTTGGATTTTAGCACTTAATGAGCTCATTTTCTCACATCAACACACGACAGTGGATAAACATATTCGTTTCTGTTTTAGTCATCACTGTGAAAAGTGCATATTATATCCGACAACTCACTCTCTACTTTCGATTTTGAAATATATTGCAATACAATATCACATTCAGCATCGAAATGTTTCAATATATTTCTTTATACTCACTAAATAATGTTTAAAATAACTGCTTTTACCTGCAATATAGATTTAACAGATAATAATAAGAAAAAGCGGTGTCTTATTTCGGATTATCCGCCATTAAATTTGTGGAATCCCAGGAACAAACTGAAAGTAGGGACAGATAAGGGACACTACGAAGCGAGGCAAACAATTACTGATAAGGCTGATATAACCGCACGCTTTCATATCCCTCCGAGAACAGCTCCAGACTCGGAATCCATTCGAACGGTGATACTTTTAACCTTAGCGACGTCATTTTGACCCAAATCCTTATAACCCACCTCAAGCCTGGGGTTAATAGCATTTCAAAATGGCGACCAACGATGTTTATAACCCATTCGGAACACCTCGGTTATGAATGCTTTACCAATGGATGATGAAGGATTACGGAATTACCTGAGTAGTTCCGAATGGTTTACTACTAAGACGAGGAAACATTGTTGAGACACGACGTACAGTTCTCTATCCTAGAGAAGCCCATCTGAACTCGCCCAATGTGTCCCTGGACAGATTAAAACGCAGACGACGGAAGACGCAGACAAATGGGATATAGAGGAAAAACGCAGACCGTATTTGAAAAAGCAGACCGCCAATCGGAAGCCGTTATTTATTGGGGGTGTGTCCACAGGCGTCCGAATTTCTATCACAGCAAAAAATGCGGGAAATCACACAATACCTCGTTATAATACTCAAAAACCCTCTCTATATTGTCTATACGCTTTGATCAAAATGGTAATTTGGGGAACCCGCACATGTTACTATAAATAGCCCCTCTATACGTCCATATAGTGTAATAATAATGACAAGGTGTGCAACGGTGTTTTACCCCCTCGCTCGATTCGGGCTATAATTTCCGCAGAAAAACATCTAAAGCTAGGTAGAGACAGGTTCATAAATGATTTTTGTCGTGATCCACGACATCAATATTTGCCAACCGACAAATACGCCGGCGTTTTTAAGCTTAATGTTCATTGTATTTGGAAATTTGCAGTTGTCCTTACCGCCATGCGCTGACGTCACAATAATCACGTTCCGCAGCGAATATTTAACGCGAAATGACGCGCTTTTTTAGAATATTGTACCTGAGCAATGTTTGTTGGTGTTGGCATTTAATCATTTTTCTTTCAAAAAATAATAATATTCATAAAAAATACGGTATTTATTTGTACGTTTTCAAAGAAGTACAAAATATAATTTTTAGACCGTGTTTTAAATCGTTGTTTGATTAATCTGTCGCTGCGGAATGTTGCAAATTGTGACGTCAGCGCATGGCGGTAAGGACAACTGCAAATTGTATGTTCAATAAACACATCGCATTCAATTAAATTTCCCCAAGTGACTTTACTTTTTTACTGAGACCGTACTTTTGTGAAAATCTATATTTTAATTTCACGTACATGCGTGTTCACAAACATGCGATGTGTTTATTGAAGATCAATTCCACACTGGCAGATTTCAGAATAAGGACAGATGTCAGTTACCTGATTTCAGCAAACTCTAAACAGCTTTACATATAGTTGAAGTTTGTTTTTATGAATAAGTAAACCTTTTAACATGAATAATATGTACTCAGTTTATAAATTAAGTGACTCGTGATCGAGAAATTGGACTTTATACAAGACCATAGTCAGAGTGCTAATGTAACACATGTCATTTTTCCTAATGTAATTAAATAAGCTCATGATTTTATTTTTGTACAGACTTTGTTATTTTATTTCAAGTTTGTATCAATACTAAATATTGGAAATGCTTTCTTTCATCAAACTACCATTTAAGGCGTCAAAAGACATCGAAAACATATTAAGTGGACATAGGACGGAAATGTCATTATTAATACTGACATTTATTTGAATTACAAACAGCCAGGCATTTTCATTTTGAAAAATAAATAAATAGTTAGATACCAGTATTAAACAATTTAAAAAATAAAAATAGATACACAACTTTTCCATAAAAAAATTGAGAAAGACTGTTCTGGTGCTAGTGTCACTCGAAGACGGAAAGTGTTACATTAGCAAGAAGTAACATTAGCACTACTTTGAGAAAACTCAAGATATAATACAAAAAAGGACAATAAAGCTCACTGCAAGCTGTACAATCAAAAGTCATACTGAAACTTATGTTACTGTTTCACTTAGCCATCAAATTGTGCTTTCTGTGTTAGTTAACATTGACAACAATGTAAAGTGCTAATGTTACATTAGGACATCATTGTCGAGTCCGGCCAAAATTCTAGGTAACAAGTTGAGCATCTATTGTGATATCAATGTTTATGAAGCTCACACTTTATGATAGTTGTTTTAAACATTTTGAATAAATGTTATTTGGTCAAAATAATGTAACGGGACATAAAAAATTGAGAAAGACTGTTTTGGTGCTAATGTCACTCGAAGACGGAAAGTGTTACATTAGCAAGAAGTAACATTAGCACTACTTTGAGACAACTCAAGATATAATACAAAAAAGGACAGTAAAGCTCACTGCAAGCTGTACAATCAAAAGTCAAACTGAAAATTATGTTACTGTTTCACTTAGCCATCAAATTGTGCTTTCTGTGTCGGTTAACATTGACTACAATGTAAAGTGCTAATGTTACATTAGGACATCATTGTCGAGTCCGACAAAAATTCTAGGTAACAAGTTGAGCATCTATTGTGATATCAATGTTTATGAAGCTCACACTTTATGATAGTTGTTTTAAACATTTTGAATAAATGTTATTTGGTCAAAATAATGTAACGGGACATAAAACAATTGAGAAAGACTGTTCTGGTGCTAGTGTCACTCGAAGACGGAAAGTGTTACATTAGCAAGAAGTAACATTAGCACTACTTTGAGAAAACTCAAGATATAATACAAAAAAGGACAATAAAGCTCACTGCAAGCTGTACAATCAAAAGTCATACTGAAACTTATGTTACTGTTTCACTTAGCCATCAAATTGTGCTTTTTGTGTTAGTTAACATTGACTACAATGTAAAGTGCTAATGTTACATTAGGACATCATTGTCGAGTCCAACCAAAATTCTAGGTAACAAGTTGAGCATCTATTGTGATATCAATGTTTATGAAGCTCACACTTTATGATAGTTGTTTTAAACATTTTGAATAAATGTTATTTGGTCAAAATAATGTAACGGGACAGACATTTTAAACAGATTTTTCTTTCTTCTGCGGGATTAGCAAATTTTAGATTGATTAATGTCTCTTTTGCAGGAAAATTTTCCTTTTTCTTTTTAGCTTCGCTATGTTGTTCGCCCGCTGTCGCAATTTTGGTATCGACGAAATAATGCGAGATCATCACGTGATGAATGAGCAAGAAGTTTAAAACTTCTATCGTCACATACTCGGGGTGACGGAAAAAAAATCGTGTTACACTAGCAATATTAAACTTGATGTGAATTGAACAAAACACATATTGGACGGAAAAAAACTGTCAGGTTTTTACGAATTACGTAAGATCTTGTAGTTTAGCCAATCACTGTACTCTAAATTATAACCCCAAGAATAAGATTTTTAACATGCAGAAATGCTAATGTCACACTGCCAGAAAGACGGAAATTGATAACATTAGCACTGTCGAGAAAAATGAACAAAATTCGTGATTTTGTTCAAAAGAATGGTTGATTTATCATACTTACATTGTAATTTAGAGCATTTCTGACAATTATATGCCCCTGTTATGATGAAAAAACAGCCGACAGTATTAAATTAAAACACCTATAAAATATCACTATTGGGAGTAGGTAACTTTTGTCCATCAAAAATGTCTCATTTTAGAAAAGAAAAATTAACTTTTCCGTACTTTGACTCCTTAAAATATGATATGATTTACTTCATTTTATTCATTTCATTTGACTGCATAAGAGAAAACAAGGCATCTATTAATTTTACACTTTTTTAACTGTCTTCATTAAAATATGAAAACGAGTGCTAACTATGCCCTTATTCTGAAATGTGCCCACTGTTAATTTCATACAAAAGCATACATGTTAGCTAAATGTATGTTTATTTGTGTAGAGGTCATAATCTGGTTAATATTGTTGAGTTAGACGTACATTGGTTCGGAAAATACTCTTCTGTTTATCACGCGTATCGTGGTACACAAAGTCAAAGTCCAATAAAGAAACTCTTACCTTTATTCTGAGATACCAAGGGATATAACTACGATGTCTCCATTCCAATCGTACACACTTCTGCCAGGTTTAAATGGAACAATTGCGTGTCCGTCCTTGTAATAAATCCTGATCTTAAGACACTATCTTAATAGGCGCCGGACCATCAGTATAAACACCATCTTAGTTGAATTCATGTTAATGTTTGATGCGAGCTAATGAAACAATATGGTGTACTATAAATAGTATCAGGGTGGAAAACCCGATACTATAAATAGCATCAAGGTGGAAAACCCGATACTATAAATAGTATCAGGGTGGAACATCCGATATTATAAATAGTATATGGGTATTCAGAAAATATTAAAGAACGACAATTACATAAAATCATATATATCGGGGCCTTTTTACCTTATATAAGTGACGCCGATATTCGGTGTCTTCCCAATTGGAAAAAAATATTTCTAAAAATCAATTTTTTTTTTAAGTGAAGTTGAATAATCATTTGGGTAACACTATTAACAGATATATTTGTCTTGTTTAAGGTGATATGATTGTTTTATTGCAATATATAAAGCAAAAGTTATTGTCAAAAGTACTATTTATATAGCCATATATTATAGGTCTAATTTTTTACCAATTTGGCCGAAAATCGCGCTAAAATTTCCCAAAATGAAAGGAAGGCTAAAGCCTCTTCCGAATTTCTGGAAACTTTCATTTACAGACATTTTTCATATATTGCCAAGATGTTTTCAAAGTCGTCTGCTACAGATTTGTTGTATGTGGGAAGGTTCATGTCCAAAAAGGCTAAATCATTACAAAGTACAACAAAGATATTTAATTGATTGTTTGTGAACATTTTTATAATGGAGAATTTACATATTATTTTTTTGATTTGCATGTATTAAAATTGTATCTCAGCGTGCTTATGAATAAATCACGTCTGATGAAATCGTTTGTCAGTGGATATATATATATATATACATAGTTGCGATTAAGGTGTATGCGTTGTTGTATATTTTCCTATTTAAGGGTTGAGAGTGTTTAGTTGCACACAAAAAAGATACATGTATAAAGTTAATAAACACATATATTTATACATATGCATCCAGACCACACAGCGATCGAGGAGTCGCTAAATCTAGGGGTTCATCTGACCATGTAGGATTCTCTGTCGGTTACCTAGTTCAATATGAATTTATAATTAAATGAAAATACCATATAGAAATAGATCAGTTGTTTCAGATCGCCACATAAATATACTGCTTACCGGAATATGCCTATTTTCTATAATGTGCAAATATTCCATCATTTAGTTTAAACTAATTGCTTATCATTGGATTCGAATCCGCTTTATTCATGAAGATATCATTTATTTCCCTAAAATTATATTATCCTATAACTGTTTTGTTGTGTTTTTGTATTGAAATGAATGAAATAACGTGTTATTGTATCATATGAATAAAATTACCTGTTCACAAATATCATGTATCCGCATATCGTCAATGACCGTCTCTTCGGTATACAAATTCCCAATATACTTAAACAGAAATGTTTTTATAAAACCACAAAATGTACAAATTGTCACAAATTGTCACAAATTCCAGAATATAAAAAAAATATTATTACTTCTTAAACAGACAGATTTAATACACTCACAAACTATTAATGCAGTAAAGTATTATATTCAAACAGCATGAGATCAAATCTAATGCAGTTATAAATTATTGTAAGAATCAATTTATACAATGATGGCCTTTTTATACTGATAAATTAAATTAACGGCAATTATGTTCTCAAATTTTTCAATTATCTAATTAAATAAATTAACGTCAATTACGTTCTCACAGGGACGTCCCTGGTTCTCAAACATCTCAAATTATCTAATTAAGGAAGTTTAAATAAACATTTAAAGCAAACTGTTATCAATTATAACACGGATAATTAATAATCTACACCAAACAAACATGTATACAAACCTAAATACCAAATATTTACACCTTTAAACTGTTTTCTTTCAAAAAGTGGTCCTTCCTCATAATTGGCCTTTTTGGACCATACATTTTTTGAAAATTGGCCTTTCTGGACCGATAATTATTGGCCTTTTTGGACTGGCCTTTTTGGCATTTGGCCTTTTTGGACCTATACCTGTTGTGGGAAAGGGTTAAAAGGAAGCATAACAAGAGCACCACCTACAGGTGCCTGACGCTCGTCTGATATATTCCTTTCACGGTTTATCTATTTTATATAAAAAATCTTCCAAGTTTGGAATGAATATTTACATATTCCTGCATATTTTAATGACCACACACAACTGCTTTTTTTTTTAAAGTATTGAAACAAGATTTATCGTGTTGAAATACATCCAAGTTCTCAAAATCAACCAAAATACATCAAAACTGATGTTTTTATCCAAAAAAAACCAAGACTGATAAGCATCTTTATCATACAATGTGAAGAAGGGTATTAGATGAACCAAGTTTTCCAATTTCAAAGTAATAGGTTTGATAGTTTCCATGTAAATGACCTAAACGCAAAACTTAACAAACACCGCTCATTTTCAAAATCAACCAAATTACAACAAAATTGATGTTTTTTACCCCCCCAAAACAGGCCACACTCAGCATCTTTAGCATACAATGTGTAGAAGGGTATTAGATGAAAAAGTTTTCCAAGTCCAAAGTATTAGGTTTGATAGTTTCCATGTAAGTGACCTAAACGCAAAACTTAACAAACACCACCGACGCCAATCAAGTGACAACAATAGCTCGTCTATATTTCTTCAAAATATTCAGACAAGCTAAAAATTATTGAATAGAGTTGAAAGCAAGGGTATTAACTCTTGTTTAGGATAATTCAATGGTATGTATTTGACCTGCATCTTGTCATTATAGAACTACTTTCAATAACAATCTGCATTGATTCACAATAAAATTCACAAAAACCAATTATGATGGAAAGACAGCATAATGCAACCTATCTGCCTTTGTCACATCAGCAATTGACTTTTGACACAATGCAACAGCTCTATTCAATAATTAATAATTATCATTAATCGTATTTTCCTTTGAGGGTATTCATAATAATTTTGCCTACATGATTTGAAAGAAATCTGCTCGAATTTATTGTATGTGGGTATAGGTTAAGGAAACAGTTATTTTTTTATATCTAAATATAAATAAATAAGCAGTGACTCGAGCAATATGGCTGGTTATAGAACTTGTCCGAGATATTATGCCCATACACATTCTGACTAAATTTGGTGATGATTGGATAAAGGCTTCAACAAGACCGATTTGAGGTAATTTCTATAATTAAACGGCAATAACTCTCGAGTGACTACAGCGATATGACTGGTTATCTACATTGTCCGAGATGTTATGCCTATACACATTCTGACCAATTTGGTGTTGATTAGACAAAGGCTTTTAAAGTTATTGAGCGGACAAGACCGATTTTAGGTAATTTCTGTCATTAAAGGGCGATAACTCCCGAGTGACTCAAGCAATATGGCTGGTTATAGAATCTACAATACCGTAAGGCTCATCCCAATGAAATTAACAAAATTCTCAATGAAAATTACTCATGTTTAATTCTTCTTAAACAGCAATATTCTAGAATATATAGAAAATAACAATTAATAAAAGCATTATAATTTGGTCTATTCTGTAACTATGAACACATAATATATTTACCTTTTCTGTCCAGATACAAAAAGATTATTGATCACTCTGAAGCCTATGGCCCAGTCTGAAACATCGGGGGCTATCAATCCAGGAGATGCTGGTTCAAACATTTGCTTGGCCATTCATTCTTTCTGATTATTGACAAGTCATTGAGAAAAGTGTCATTTGCTTGGCCATTCATTCGTTCTTATTATTGACAAGTCATTGAGAAGAGTGTCATATGTCTTCTACTAAAGGGCTAAATAGTTGTAAGCTATCCAGTTTAGTGAGAAGATTGTTTGATTGATTAACTGTTTGGTTTTGAATGCCACTTTCAACAATTGTTCAGTTATATTACAGCGTTTCCTGGGTAAGTTACAAATACTACTGGTCCATTTATCCTGACTCGAGCCAGTCAGTCGTTATCCTAGCCCCACAATCCTGAGCGCAAAGGAGGGCAGCGATTACTACCATTTTTAAAGTCTTTGGTATGACCTGACCGGGGATCAAACGTGCAACCCCCGCACTCAGGGCAGATGGTCACCACTGCAGCACCGAGGCAGCGTAAGTGAGAAGTAGGTTGTGTGGAGTACTGGTGCAATAAAGCCAGGAAAAAAACTGTAACGCTATGACATAAGTACAATATTATTGTTCAAGTTCTGCCAAATTATGACCTTGACCTTGGACATTTTGACGTTGAATGATGTCCCATGAACGAACAATACATCTGACATAGTTTCAGAAAAATTCCATCAGGGGTTGCTGAGATATAACCAAGGTTAAGTTTTGAGGTCAAGTTACCTAACAAAGTTCAAGTTCTGCCAAAACATGACCTTGATCATTTTGACCTCGAATGATGTTCCATGACCCAACAATACATCTGACATAGTTTCAGAAATATTCCAGCAGGGGTTGCCGAGATATATCCAAGGTTAAGTTTTTAGGTTAAGTTACCTAACCAAGTTCAAGTTCTGGCAAAAAATGACTTTGACCTTGAACTTGTTGACGTTGAATGATGTCCCATGACCATACAATACATCTGACAAAGTTTCAGAAAAATTCAAGCAGGGGTTGCTGAGATATAGTGATTTGTAAAAGTGGGCGCCGCCGTCGCTGGAAAAGTGACTGCTATGTCTCACTCCACTATTGTGGGCGAGACAACAATGACATCACATAGAAATAGCACCTTTAAACAAGAGGGCCAAGATGGCCCTAAAACGATCATCTGATAGGTAGTAAATTAGTAGCAAATATTTTACTACAAATATCTGGGAAAATTTTGTCAAGGAGTGCAAATGGAAAATGCAAGGAGTGGACACTGTTAAAGAAATTGCTTATCAGTAAAAGGCCATTTATATCTTGAAATCTAACAAGAACTTTAATAAGCATGGAATTATAAAGTTTTTGTAATTTTGCACCTTTCCTGATGCCGCCTTGCTGCCCTGTTTTTCAAAGAAATCAATATGGCCTGATCAGTTTTTTTAGAGGGTCACTCAAGGAACATTTTTACCAAATTATCTTGGAATAGGACAAGCATATTATGGAGGAAAAGGATTTTAAAGTTTGGGTATTTTTCTCACTTTATGATGCCGCAGCAACCAAAGTTCTACAGAGAAGTTAAGTCTTTGAACAATTTTGAAAGAGGACCAACAAAGGAACATTCCTGTGAAGTTAAGTTGAAATTGGTCATTGGAATGGGCCTAGGAGTTAGTTGTCATTTGTAAGTTTAATTTACCCCTTTTGTGATGATGCCTGGTTGCTATGATTATGTAACCAATCAATACGGCTCAAACAAATTAAGTAGAGGATAATTTAAGTAAGATTCCTATTATTTTCTTAAAATCAAACAAGCACTTTCATAACAAGGCTGGCTGGTTTTCAAAAGGAACCGAGCTCTCATGGATATCTAACTACTGTATAAGTTTGGTTGAGATACAATCAAAAGTTAAGACTGTATCGTGTTAACAAGAAATTGTTTACGGACGGACGGACGCACGCACACACGGACGATGGACAAATCGGCACTACATAAGCCCTTCTGGACTTTGGCCAGTAGAGCTAAAAATGGAATTTTCAAATTTTGTCATTTTGCCCCTTGTCTGATGCCGCCTGACTGCCTTGTTTTTCGACCAATCATTATGGCTTGAACAGTTTTTGTGGAGGGTCACCTAAGGCACATTTCTACTAAATTATATTGGAATCTGACAGGCAGATTCGGAGAATAAGATTTTTAAAGTTTGGGCATTTTGCCCCCTTTCTGATGCCGCAGTTCTCTATGGAATTTAAATCTTTGAACAATTTTGAAAGAAGACCACCAAAGGAACATTCCTGTGATGTTTTGTGAAAATTGTTCCTGCTGTTCAGAAGGAGACGTTTAAAGCTAAAAGTTAACAACAGACGACGGACGAAGGAAAGAGAGTGATCAGAATAGATTACCTTGAGACTTCGGCTCAGGTGATCTAAGAATATAACAAAAGTATAAATTAAAAATTTAAGCATATAAACATTACAAAATTAAAGAATACGGTTCCTATTCAACCAACCCTACATAGGCCTTAGTAATACTTAAAAAGTATAATTCATCAGTTTTGCTTCCCTAATAAAAATGTCTAAAGATTTCGTTTCTTAACAGGTATTGTTAATAAGCTAGGTAACTTTTTATGTTAACTTGGTCATTTACTTTAATATTTTGTAAACCATGAATGGTGGAATGTGTTCAAACCTTATTTAAAATTTTAAGTATGACTTAACGCTAAGTATGGCAGGTGGAATTGGAGTATTGTTGTAATAATAAATTAGGTATATAGATAAAATGACATAAATCCTTCCCACCTACAAACATTTTTCAGACAAAAATATGACAAAAATACGGAAATTCTGTAAAAATGAAATAATTGTTGAAGACAAGTTGAAAACTTCTTGATAAGGAAAAGTTGCTTATCATGAGCAATTTCAACTTTTGCCACAATGCTTTTGATAGTCTGCTCCAGATGTGTACAACTGGTTGTGCAAGTGGGAAAGGATGAAAGAACCCTTTCCCTGATATAAACAAAATTTGACACCATTGCAGAACTAATATTTTTTACATGATACAAGTTTTTCATGAGATATTTTTTAACCCTTTCCCACATAAAGATGTTTTCTGACGCCTGCAGCAGATGACTTTTGAAAACATTGTGGCAAAAGGAGAAATTACTCATAATGAGCAGTTTATCCTTTTGCCACAATGTTTTCAACTCTATTCAATAATTAAACTCTTATTCATGGAAATTTTTCATGTTTTGCCAACATGTTTACCAAGCAGTCTGCTGCAGATCTATTGCACGTGGGAGAGGGTTAAACAAACCAAGCTGTCTGCTGCAGATCTGTTGTATGTGGGAGAGGAATAAACAAACAACTGCGGAAATATAACATCAGGTCAATGGTTTTGCCCTTTCCCACTTACAGATGCTTTCTGATGCCTCTGCAGCAGAAGACTTTTGAAAACATTGCTTGTCATGAGAAATTTTCCTTTTTGTCAAAATGTTTTCTAAAATTTGTCTGGTACAAAGACATCAGAAAGCATCTGTATGAGGGAAATTGTTAAATAATTATATCACTCATAAAATTCTTGAAATTTGAATGAAGTTAATGGATCAACATTCACAAACATGCCTGACTGGTTTGTAGCAATTTGATTGGTTAATTGCATTCTGCTTGTCGTTGCCATGGGAAAGGGAATTGGGACACTGCCAGCTATATTCATACTGTTCTGGTTTGGTAAGTACAAAAGTTGTTGTTGTTGCGATGGTGGCGATGATGGCAAGTCAGTTGACATACCTTTATGTAAGGCAGGAGTTTCAATATTTGTTGACGAGTTTGATGATGGAAGCTGTAAAGGCAGAAACAGATTCATTATAGTAAAACATTTTTTAAAACCTACAGTCATCAAATCGGCAGCAGACGACTCTGAAAACATCAAACCCTAAATATGAAAACTCTCTAAAAGGGTAAGTTTGATTATTGATACAAGTTGCAAATATTGTAGCAAAATGAGAAATTGCTAATAATGAGCAATTTTTTTTTTTTGCAAAAATGGTTTTCAAAAGTCTTTTGCTGCAGTCACCCAAAGGCGTCTGTATGTGGGAAAGGGACAATTTTAATATTTTACCTGATCACATTTTATTAGGTTGTCTAAAATTTTCTATTATAAAGGCAAAAAGATTTTATATCTGAGAATTGGAAATTTTATTTCATACAAAAATGAAACCATTGAGGGAAAAGTAGAAATTGTCCTTTAGAGGTGTTTCATATAGGCAGTCTGCTCTGGCTCTGCATAGCATTGATGATCATGCTATTTGTTCACCAATAATAATAATGTTAACCCTTTCCCACATACAGATGCATTCTGATGCCTGCAAAGCAGTTGACTTTTGAAATCATTGTGGCAATAGGAGAAATTACTCATGGTGAGCAATATTCAATTTGACACAATGATTTCAACTATATTAAATAATTGTATTTAAAGAGATTTTTACTTTTAGAATTGCTATTTTCAAAGTTGTCTGCTGCAAAATTGCTGAAAGTGGGAAAGGGTTAAGGTTGGTTTATGAAGAGCACTGATCAAAAATGTTATCGTCTTCGAAACATCTCCATCAGCTGGTTAGAGAACAAGCTCCGCAAGCGAACTCCAACGCTTGTCTGCTTTTTTTAAGTCGAAAAAGTGGCATTACTGAATAACTATTAAAGTCAGAGTTATATGACTTGGTAAATACATGTGTATTGCTCATAGGAACATGTGTCCCAAGTTTTATTTGAAAATGTTAAAAGTTGAAAGGTATTTGAGTGATGGGGTTAGGTTAATTAATGTTCAACGCAGATGCAAAGGGTATCACAATACCCCAACTTTTTTATTCGAAAAACAGACAAGCTAAAAAGGCAACTGGTCCATCAGATATTTATCAATCACTAGAGAGAAGGTACAACTACCCAGCACAACAAGAGAATTATGGGTTACCAACAGCCTCAGTGGTGTAGTGGTAGAGCATCTGACTTGGGCGCAAGAAATCCATGGTTCAATTCATAGCAAAGTCATACCAAATACATGAAAAATGGTTTTTATGGCTTTCCCTCCTGGGTGCTTAGGATTATTGGGTAAGCATTACAATTGACTCTCTCGTATCAGAATAAATCAAGCAGAAGTTCTGGTAACTTACCCAGGAAATCTTTTGATATAACTGAAAAAGCTGTCTGAAGCGGTGTAAAACACCATGCAAAATGAAAGAGTTAGCAGTGACTTACCATGTCCAGTTTCATCAAGCCATTTTCAGTTTTTTGTTCCTGAACGTTTTTCACCATTTTACGAGGTTTTTTAACAGAAAATCTGCTGTTAGCCGACACATTGTTAACATCTGAACAATCTTCCTCTTCAGTCTGTATAAAAGACAAAGCAGAAGATGCTAATCGAAATGCTTATCAATTCGTGAATAAGACACCAAAGCTGAATTTTCCCTGGGAATTTCTTTAATATTTGCCGACATAGAGACGATCTCTGACGCCTCTGCAGCAGACAGTTAGTTCTTAAAGGTCAAATTACGCTAAATACATCCGCTGTCATGCTGATCTACACCACTATAGTCCCTAAAAAACTTTGTTTGCTTAGAAATGAGTGTATACCATCACCAGAATGTATTAAATATATGACATTGAGTTTAAATTCATGTTAATGTGTACAGGATGCACTGGAAATGATTGATTTGATCACTTTTAGTATTTTAACCTTGTTTGAAAGTTTAAGTAGAGAATGCTAAACACCAGTTTTGTCCAGGCCCGATTTGGTCCAAAATGACGATAACCATTTTCGCCTGGTGATTTCTTTCTTGCATAATGCATGACCCCCCCATTTTCTTTGGATTGTTTTAAAGCTTAGAGGTAACTCTTTTCAATGATATTGGTGTTCTACATGAGAAACGCTTAGAAAGTGTGACAATTGAGGACTGAATCTCTTTGATTGGATAATGGCCTAAAACAGGCATAAACATGAAGTTTGGTAATTTTTTTAAACATATGACACAGTAAAACCTAAAATTGTTATGTGTTTCTAATTTTTTGGTCTTGGAGATCCGTATAATGCGCGAATGCAGAAAACATGCCGGATTCAAGACGCAAAACCTTGGTTTGGGTGGCATAGGAAATTTGAAATTTCTTTGAAAAAAATTGCCCTTATTGCCTAATTGTCCTAATATTTGCTATTTTGCTTTCATTTTTTATCATACTCTGTTAATTTTACACAAAATACAGATCACTGAGGGCAGGTTGAAAATGATGATATTGGTTGCCTAAAAAGTCTGAGAATAGTGCATAAATAATAAGTTTGATAATCTCTATGAACATTTGACACAGTAAAACCTAAATATGTGATGTTTTTTCTTATTTTTCCTTTGCGAAGACCTATTTATTGCGAGAAATCATAAAACTTGGCCTATTTAGCCGAAAAACCTCGGTTTGGGTGGTATAGAAAAATTGAGTTTTCTTTGATAATCGCTTAATTGACCTAAAATTTTCTTCTGTGTTTTCATTTCATATCATACTTTGTAAATAAGTAGGAAAAACATATCAATAAGACCTGATTTTTTGTCTTAAAGGTCAAATTACGCTAAATACATCCGCTGTCATGCTGATCTACCACTATAGTCCCTAAAAATACCTTTGTTTGCGTAGAAATGAGTGTATACCATCACCAGAATGTATTGAATATATGACATTGAGTTTAAATTCATGTTAATGTGTACAGGATGCACTGGAAATGATTGATTTGATCACTTTTAGTACTTTGAAAGTGAAAGTAGAGAATGATAAACACCGGTTTTGTTCGGGCCCGATTTGGTCCAAAATGGCGGTAACCATTTTTGCCTGGTGAGCTCTTTCTTGCATAATGCATGACAGCCCCATTTTCTTTCGATTGTTTTAAAGCTTAGAGTTAACTCTTTTCAATGATATCGGTGTTGTACATGAGAAACACTTAAGTGTGACAATTGAGGACTGAAACTCCTTGATTTACATGGATTTATTTGGTGTATTTTAACCTAAACACATTGTGTCAAAAGGAGAATTTGCTTATAACGAAATATTTAAGAGTTTTTTCTTACTTTTGACTACATGTTTTCATTTAAAGAAATGTTCATATTTGACTATTAAATTGTTTTTAAGTCATTTGACACAGATTTGTTGTATGTTGTAAGTTGAGATACTCTAAAATGTCTGAAAGGATATGATGTAAAATTATGTTCTTCACAACTTCAATCCATGATTATCATGCGTATAAAGTTTCATTAGCTTGCTCAACAAAGATCACTCGCCTTACTCGACCAACACATACAGGCATGCTTGAGTTATTTTGCTTGTATTATTCAATTGACTTGATCATTAGGTATCAGTGTTCCAAGTCTGAAGTGAATCCCGCAAACAGAAACAAAGTTATGACCGATCACTATAAACCTAATGAAAGAGAAGGAATGACGGACAGATGTCTGAGAAGCAGATGCTTCCGACGCCTCTGCAGCAAACCACTTTTTAAAACATTGTGGCGAAGGGAGAAATTGATCATTATGAGTAATTTCATCTTTTGCCACACAATGTTTTCAAGTCTTTTTAATGATTAAACTTTCATTTATAGTGGGTTTATCATATCTATTTTAACCAGATCTTTTCAAATAGTCTATTGCAAATTTGAGCCTTCTCGTGAGAAAACCAACATTATGGCCTCTGCATAATGTATCGACCCAGATATGTATCCGAATTTCTGGAAACTTTCATTTACAGACATTTTTCATATATTGCCAAGATGTTTTCAAAGTCGTCTGCTACAGATTTGTTGTATGTGGGAAGGTTCATGTCCAAAAAGGCCAAATCATTACAAAGTACAACAAAGATATTTAATTGATTGTTTGTGAACATTTTTATAATGGAGAATTTACATATTATTTTTTTGATTTGCATGTATTAAAATTGTATCTCGGCGTGCTTATGAATAAATCACGTCTGATGAAATCGTTTGTCAGTGGATATATATATATATATACATAGTTGCGATTAAGGTGTATGCGTTGTTGTATATTTTCCTATTTAAGGGTTGAGAGTGTTTAGTTGCACACAAAAAAGATACATGTATAAAGTTAATAAACACATATATTTATACATATGCATCCAGACCACACAGCGATCGAGGAGTCGCTAAATCTAGGGGTTCATCTGACCATGTAGGATTCTCTGTCGGTTACCTAGTTCAATATGAATTTATAATTAAATGAAAATACCATATAGAAATAGATCAGTTGTTTCAGATCGCCACATAAATATACTGCTTACCGGAATATGCCTATTTTCTATAATGTGCAAATATTCCATTATTTAGTTTAAACTATTTACCGCTTATCATTGGATTCGAATCCGCTTTATTCATGAAGATATCATTTATTTCCCTAAAATTATATTATCCCATTATATAACTGTTTTGTTGTGTTTTTGTATTGAAATGAATGAAATAACGTGTTATTGTATCATATGAATAAAATTACCTGTTCACAAATATCATGTATCCGCATATCGTCAATGACCGTCTCTTCGGTATACAAATTCCCAATATACTTAAACAGAAATGTTTTTATAAAACCACAAAATGTACAAATTGTCACAAATTCCAGAATATAAAAAAAATATTATTACTTCTTAAACAGACAGATTTAATACACTCACAAATTATTAATGCAGTAAAGTATTATATTCAAACAGCATGAGATCAAATCTAATGCAGTTATAAATTATTGTAAGAATCAATTTATACAATGATGGCCTTTTTATACTGATAAATTAAATTAACGGCAATTATGTTCTCAAATTTTTCAATTATCTAATTAAATAAATTAACGTCAATTACGTTCTCACAGGGACGTCCCTGGTTCTCAAACATCTCAAATTATCTAATTAAGGAAGTTTAAATAAACATTAAAAGCAAACTGTTATCAATTATAACACGGATAATTAATAATCTACACCAAACAAACATGTATACAAACCTAAATACCAAATATTTACACCTTTAAACTGTTTTCTTTCAAAAAGTGGTCCTTCCTCATAATTGGCCTTTTTGGACCATACATTTTTTGAAAATTGGCCTTTCTGGACCGATAATTATTGGCCTTTTTGGCATTTGGCCTTTTTGGACCTATACCTGTTGTGGGAAAGGGTTAAAAGGAAGCATAACAAGAGCACCACCTACAGGTGCCTGACGCTCGTCTGATATATTCCTTTCACGGTTTATCTATTTTATATAAAAAATCTTCCAAGTTTGGAATGAATATTTACATATTCCTGCATATTTTAATGACCACACACAACTGCTTTTTTTTTTAAAGTATTGAAACAAGATTTATCGTGTTGAAATACATCCAAGTTCTCAAAATCAACCAAAATACATCAAAACTGATGTTTTTATCCAAAAAAAAACAAGACTGATAAGCATCTTTATCATACAATGTGAAGAAGGGTATTAGATGAACCAAGTTTTCCAATTTCAAAGTAATAGGTTTGATAGTTTCCATGTAAATGACCTAAACGCAAAACTTAACAAACACCGCTCATTTTCAAAATCAACCAAATTACAACAAAATTGATGTTTTTTACCCCCCCAAAACAGGCCACACTCAGCATCTTTAGCATACAATGTGTAGAAGGGTATTAGATGAAAAAGTTTTCCAAGTCCAAAGTATTAGGTTTGATAGTTTCCATGTAAGTGACCTAAACGCAAAACTTAACAAACACCACCGACGCCAATCAAGTGACAACAATAGCTCGTCTATATTTCTTCAAAATATTCAGACAAGCTAAAAATTATTGAATAGAGTTGAAAGCAAGGGTATTAACTCTTGTTTAGGATAATTCAATGGTATGTATTTGACCTGCATCTTGTCATTATAGAACTACTTTCAATAACAATCTGCATTGATTCACAATAAAATTCACAAAAACCAATTATGATGGAAAGACAGCATAATGCAACATATATGCCTTTGTCACATCAGCAATTGACTTTTGACACAATGCAACAGCTCTATTCAATAATTAATAATTATCATTAATCGTATTTTCCTTTGAGGGTATTCATAATAATTTTGCCTACATGATTTGAAAGAAATCTGCTCGAATTTATTGTATGTGGGTATAGGTTAAGAAAACAGTTATTTTTTTATATCTCTAAATAAATAAGCAGTGACTCGAGCAATATGGCTGGTTATAGAACTTGTCCGAGATATTATGCCCATACACATTCTGACTAAATTTGGTGATGATTGGATAAAGGCTTCAACAAGACCTATTTGAGGTAATTTCTATAATTAAACGGCAATAACTCTCGAGTGACTACAGCGATATGACTGGTTATCTACATTGTCCGAGATGTTATGCCTATACACATTCTGACCAATTTGGTGTTGATTAGACAAAGGCTTTTAAAGTTATTGAGCGGACAAGACCGATTTTAGGTAATTTCTGTCATTAAAGGGCGATAACTCCCGAGTGACTCAAGCAATATGGCTGGTTATAGAATCTACAATACCGTAAGGCTCATCCCAATGAAATTAACAAAATTCTCAATGAAAATTACTCATGTTTAATTCTTCTTAAACAGCAATATTCTAGAATATATAGAAAATAACAATTAATAAAAGCATTATAATTTGGTCTATTCTGTAACTATGAACACATAATATATTTACCTTTTCTGTCCCGATACAAAAAGATTATTGATCACTCTGAAGCCTATGGCCCAGTCTGAAACATCGGGGGCTATCAATCCAGGAGATGCTGGTTCAAACATTTGCTTGGCCATTCATTCTTTCTGATTATTGACAAGTCATTGAGAAAAGTGTCATTTGCTTGGCCATTCATTCGTTCTTATTATTGACAAGTCATTGAGAAGAGTGTCATATGTCTTCTACTAAAGGGCTAAATAGTTGTAAGCTATCCAGTTTAGTGAGAAGATTGTTTGATTGATTAACTGTTTGGTTTTGAATGCCACTTTCAACAATTGTTCAGTTATATTACAGCGTTTCCTGGGTAAGTTACAAATACTACTGGTCCATTTATCCTGACTCAAGCCAGTCAGTCGTTATCCTAGCCCCACAATCCTGAGCGCAAAGGAGGGCAGCGATTACTACCATTTTTAAAGTCTTTGGTATGACCTGACCGGGGATCAAACGTGCAACCCCCGCACTCAGGGCAGATGGTCACCACTGCAGCACCGAGGCAGCGTAAGTGAGAAGTAGGTTGTGTGGAGTACTGGTGCAATAAAGCCAGGAAAAAAACTGTAACGCTATGACATAAGTACAATATTATTGTTCAAGTTCTGCCAAATTATGACCTTGACCTTGGACATTTTGACGTTGAATGATGTCCCATGAACGAACAATACATCTGACATAGTTTCAGAAAAATTCCATCAGGGGTTGCTGAGATATAACCAAGGTTAAGTTTTGAGGTCAAGTTACCTAACAAAGTTCAAGTTCTGCCAAAACATGACCTTGACCTTGATCATTTTGACCTCGAATGATGTTCCATGACCCAACAATACATCTGACATAGTTTCAGAAATATTCCAGCAGGGGTTGCCGAGATATATCCAAGGTTAAGTTTTTAGGTTAAGTTACCTAACCAAGTTCAAGTTCTGGCAAAAAATGACTTTGACCTTGAACTTGTTGACGTTGAATGATGTCCCATGACCATACAATACATCTGACAAAGTTTCAGAAAAATTCAAGCAGGGGTTGCTGAGATATAGTGATTTGTAAAAGTGGGCGCCGCCGTCGCTGGAAAAGTGACTGCTATGTCTCACTCCACTATTGTGGGCGAGACAACAATGACATCACATAGAAATAGCACCTTTAAACAAGAGGGCCAAGATGGCCCTAAAACGATCATCTGATAGGTAGTAAATTAGTAGCAAATATTTTACTACAAATATCTGGGAAAATTTTGTCAAGGAGTGCAAATGGAAAATGCAAGGAGTGGACACTGTTAAAGAAATTGCTTATCAGTAAAAGGCCATTTATATCTTGAAATCTAACAAGAACTTTAATAAGCATGGAATTATAAAGTTTTTGTAATTTTGCACCTTTCCTGATGCCGCCTTGCTGCCCTGTTTTTCAAAGAAATCAATATGGCCTGATCAGTTTTTTTAGAGGGTCACTCAAGGAACATTTTTACCAAATTATCTTGGAATAGGACAAGCATATTATGGAGGAAAAGGATTTTAAAGTTTGGGTATTTTTCTCACTTTATGATGCCGCAGCAACCAAAGTTCTACAGAGAAGTTAAGTCTTTGAACAATTTTGAAAGAGGACCAACAAAGGAACATTCCTGTGAAGTTAAGTTGAAATTGGTCATTGGAATGGGCCTAGGAGTTAGTTGTCGTTTGTAAGTTTAATTTACCCCTTTTGTGATGATGCCTGGTTGCTATGATTATGTAACCAATCAATACGGCTCAAACAAATTAAGTAGAGGATAATTTAAGTAAGATTCCTATTATTTTCTTAAAATCAAACAAGCACTTTCATAACAAGGCTGGCTGGTTTTCAAAAGGAACCGAGCTCTCATGGATATCTAACTACTGTATAAGTTTGGTTGAGATACAATCAAAAGTTAAGACTGTATCGTGTTAACAAGAAATTGTTTACGGACGGACGCACGCACGCACGCACGCACGATGGACAAATCGGCACTACATAAGCCCTTCTGGACTTTGGCCAGTAGAGCTAAAAATGGAATTTTCAAATTTTGTCATTTTGCCCCTTGTCTGATGCCGCCTGACTGCCTTGTTTTTCGACCAATCATTATGGCTTGAACAGTTTTTGTGGAGGGTCACCTAAGGCACATTTCTACTAAATTATATTGGAATCTGACAGGCAGATTCGGAGAATAAGATTTTTAAAGTTTGGACATTTTGCCCCCTTTCTGATGCCGCAGTTCTCTATGGAATTTAAATCTTTGAACAATTTTGAAAGAAGACCACCAAAGGAACATTCCTGTGATGTTTTGTGAAAATTGTTCCTGCTGTTCAGAAGGAGACGTTTAAAGCTAAAAGTTAACAACAGACGACGGACGAAGGAAAGAGAGTGATCAGAATAGATCACCTTGAGACTTCGGCTCAGGTGATCTAAGAATATAACAAAAGTATAAATTAAAAATTTAAGCATATAAACATTACAAAATTAAAGAATACGGTTCCTATTCAACCAACCCTACATAGGCCTTAGTAATACTTAAAAAGTATAATTCATCAGTTTTGCTTCCCTAATAAAAATGTCTAAATATTTCGTTTCTTAACCCTTTCCCTCATATAGACGCTTTCTGACGCTTCTGCAGCAGACGGCTGTTTGAAAACATAGTGACAAAAGAAGAAATTGCACAAAACGTGCAATTTCTCCTTTTGCCACAATGTTTTCCACTTTTTGTCATAGGTTATCCATTCAATTATGGAGATTTTCTATGTTTTGACAAACTATGTTCAAAGTCGTCAGCTGCAGAATTGTCGTATGAGGGAAAGGGTTAACAGGTATTGTTAATAAGCTAGGTAACTTTTTATGTTAACTTGGTCATTTACTTTAATATTTTGTAAACCATGAATGGTGGAATGTGTTCAAACCTTATTTAAAATTTTAAGTATGACTTAACGCTAAGTATGGCAGGTGGAATTGGAGTATTGTTGTAATAATAAATTAGGTATATAGATAAAATGACATAAATCCTTCCCACCTACAAACATTTTTCAGACAAAAATATGACAAAAATACGGAAATTCTGTAAAAATGAAATAATTGTTGAAGACAAGTTGAAAACTTCTTGACAAGGAAAAGTTGCTTATCATGAGCAATTTCAACTTTTGCCACAATGCTTTTGATAGTCTGCTCCAGATGTGTACAACTGGTTGTGCAAGTGGGAAAGGATGAAAGAACCCTTTCCCTGATATAAACAAAATTTGACACCATTGCAGAACTAATATTTTTTACATGATACAAGTTTTTCATGAGATATTTTTTAACCCTTTCCCACATAAAGATGTTTTCTGACGCCTGCAGCAGATGACTTTTGAAAACATTGTGGCAAAAGGAGAAATTACTCATAATGAGCAGTTTATCCTTTTGCCACAATGTTTTCAACTCTATTCAATAATTAAACTCTTATTCATGGAAATTGTTCATGTTTTGCCAACATGTTTACCAAGCAGTCTGCTGCAGATCTATTGCACGTGGGAGAGGGTTAAACAAACCAAGCTGCAGATCTGTTGTATGTGGGAGAGGAATAAACAAACAACTGCGGAAATATAACATCAGGTCAATGGTTTTGCCCTTTCCCACTTACAGATGCTTTCTGACGCCTCTGCAGCAGAAGACTTTTGAAAACATTGCTTGTCATGAGAAATTTTCCTTTTTGTCAAAATGTTTTCTAAAATTTGTCTGGTACAAAGACATCAGAAAGCATCTGTATGAGGGAAATTGTTAAATAATTATATCACTCATAAAATTCTTGAAATTTGAATGAAGTTAATGGATCAACATTCACAAACATGCCTGACTGGTTTGTAGCAATTTGATTGGTTAATTGCATTCTGCTTGTCGTTGCCATGGGAAAGGGAATTGGGACACTGCCAGCTATATTCATACTGTTCTGGTTTGGTAAGTACAAAAGTTGTTGTTGTTGCGATGGTGGCGATGATGGCAAGTCAGTTGACATACCTTTATGTAAGGCAGGAGTTTCAATATTTGTTGACGAGTTTGATGATGGAAGCTGTAAAGGCAGAAACAGATTCATTATAGTAAAACATTTTTTAAAACCTACAGTCATCAAATCGGCAGCAGACGACTCTGAAAACATCAAACCCTAAATATGAAAACTCTCTAAAAGGGTAAGTTTGATTATTGATACAAGTTGCAAATATTGTAGCAAAAGGAGAAATTGCTAATAATGAGCAATTTTTTTTTTGCAAAAATGGTTTTCAAAAGTCTTTTGCTGCAGTCACCCAAAGGCGTCTGTATGTGGGAAAGGGACAATTTTAATATTTTACCTGATCACATTTTATTAGGTTGTCTAAAATTTTCTATTATAAAGGCAATTAGATTTTATATCTGAGAATTGGAAATTTTATTTCATACAAAAATGAAACCATTGAGGGAAAAGTAGAAATTGTCCTTTAGAGGTGTTTCATATAGGCAGTCTGCTCTGGCTCTGCATAGCATTGATGATCATGCTATTTGTTCACCAATAATAATAATGTTAACCCTTTCCCACATACAGATGCATTCTGATGCCTGCAAAGCAGTTGACTTTTGAAATCATTGTGGCAATAGGAGAAATTACTCATGGTGAGCAATATTCAATTTGACACAATGATTTCAACTATATTAAATAATTGTATTTAAAGAGATTTTTACTTTTAGAATTGCTATTTTCAAAGTTGTCTGCTGCAAAATTGCTGAAAGTGGGAAAGGGTTAAGGTTGGTTTATGAAGAGCACTGATCAAAAATGTTATCGTCTTCGAAACATCTCCATCAGCTGGTTAGAGAACAAGCTCCGCAAGCGAACGCCAACGCTTGTCTGCTTTTTTTAAGTCGAAAAAGTGGCATTACTGAATAACTATTAAAGTCAGAGTTATATGACTTGGTAAATACATGTGTATTGCTCATAGGAACATGTGTCCCAAGTTTTATTTGAAAATGTTAAAAGTTGAAAGGTATTTGAGTGATGGGGTTAGGTTAATTAATGTTCAACGCAGATGCAAAGGGTATCACAATACCCCAACTTTTTTATTCGAAAAACAGACAAGCTAAAAAGGCAACTGGTCCATCAGATATTTATCAATCACTAGAGAGAAGGTACAACTACCCAGCACAACAAGAGAATTATGGGTTACCAACAGCCTCAGTGGTGTAGTGGTAGAGCATCTGACTTGGGCGCAAGAAATCCATGGTTCAATTCATAGCAAAGTCATACCAAATACATGAAAAATGGTTTTTATGGCTTTCCCTCCTGGGTGCTTAGGATTATTGGGTAAGCATTACAATTGACTCTCTCGTGTCAGAATAAATCAAGCAGAAGTTCTGGTAACTTACCCAGGAAATCTTTTGATATAACTGAAAAAGCTGTCTGAAGCGGTGTAAAACACCATGCAAAATGAAAGAGTTAGCAGTGACTTACCATGTCCAGTTTCATCAAGCCATTTTCAGTTTTTTGTTCCTGAACGTTTTTCACCATTTTACGAGGTTTTTTAACAGAAAATCTGCTGTTAGCCGACACATTGTTAACATCTGAACAATCTTCCTCTTCAGTCTGTATAAAAGACAAAGCAGAAGATGCTAATCGAAATGCTTATCAATTCGTGAATAAGACACCAAAGCTGAATTTTCCCTGGGAATTTCTTTAATATTTGCCGACATAGAGACGATCTCTGACGCCTCTGCAGCAGACAGTTAGTTCTTAAAGGTCAAATTATGCTAAATACATCCGCTGTCATGCTGATCTACACCACTATAGTCCCTAAAAAACTTTGTTTGCTTAGAAATGAGTGTATACCATCACCAGAATGTATTAAATATATGACATTGAGTTTAAATTCATGTTAATGTGTACAGGATGCACTGGAAATGATTGATTTGATCACTTTTAGTATTTTAACCTTGTTTGAAAGTTTAAGTAGAGAATGCTAAGTGTGACAATTGAGGACTGAATCTCTTTGATTGGATAATGGCCTAAAACAGGCATAAACATGAAGTTTGGTAATTTTTTTAAACATATGACACAGTAAAACCTAAAATTGTTATGTGTTTCTAATTTTTTGGTCTTGGAGATCCGTATAATGCGCGAATGCAGAAAACATGCCGGATTCAAGACGCAAAACCTTGGTTTGGGTGGCATAGGAAATTTGAAATTTCTTTGAAAAAAATTGCCCTTATTGCCTAATTGTCCTAATATTTGCTATTTTGCTTTCATTTTTTATCATACTCTGTTAATTTTACACAAAATACAGATCACTGAGGGCAAAGAAAGTGTCTAAAGGAGCTTCAGTGTCCAAAACTATGACAGGTCAATTTTGTGTTGTCTGCAAAACTGTTTGGATACAGGTTGAAAATGATGATATTGGTTGCCTAAAAAGTCTGAGAATAGTGCATAAATAATAAGTTTGATAATCTCTATGAACATTTGACACAGTAAAACCTAAATATGTGATGTTTTTTCTTATTTTTCCTTTGCGAAGACCTATTTATTGCGAGAAATCATAAAACTTGGCCTATTTAGCTGAAAAACCTCGGTTTGGGTGGTATAGAAAAATTGAGTTTTCTTTGATAATCGCTTAATTGACCTAAAATTTTCTTCTGTGTTTTCATTTCATATCATACTTTGTAAATAAGTAGGAAAAACATATCAATAAGACCTGATTTTTTGTCTTAAAGGTCAAATTACGCTAAATACATCCGCTGTCATGCTGATCTACCACTATAGTCCCTAAAAATACCTTTGTTTGCGTAGAAATGAGTGTATACCATCACCAGAATGTATTGAATATATGACATTGAGTTTAAATTCATGTTAATGTGTACAGGATGCACTGAAAATGATTGATTTGATCACTTTTAGTACTTTGAAAGTGAAAGTAGAGAATGATAAACACCGGTTTTGTTCGGGCCCGATTTGGTCCAAAATGGCGGTAACCGTTTTTGCCTGGTGAGCTCTTTCTTGCATAATTCATGACAGCCCCATTTTCTTTCGATTGTTTTAAAGCTTAGAGTTAACTCTTTTCAATGATATTGGTGTTGTACATGAGAAACACTTAAGTGTGACAATTGAGGACTGAAACTCCTTGATTTACATGGATTTATTTGGTGTATTTTAACCTAAACACATTGTGTCAAAAGGAGAATTTGCTTATAACGAAATATTTAAGAGTTTTTTCTTACTTTTGACTACATGTTTTCATTTAAAGAAATGTTCATATTTGACTATTAAATTGTTTTTAAGTCATTTGACACAGATTTGTTGTATGTTGTAAGTTGAGATACTCTAAAATGTCTGAAAGGATATGATGTAAAATTATGTTCTTCACAACTTCAATCCATGATTATCATGCGTATAAAGTTTCATTAGCTTGCTCAACAAAGATCACTCGCCTTACTCGACCAACACATACAGGCATGCTTGAGTTATTTTCCTTGTATTATTCAATTGACTTGATCATTAGGTATCAGTGTTCCAAGTCTGAAGTGAATCCCGCAAACAGAAACAAAGTTATGACCGCTCAATATAAACCTAATGAAAGAGAAGGAATGACGGACAGATGTCTGAGAAGCAGATGCTTCCGACGCCTCTGCAGCAAACCACTTTTTAAAACATTGTGGCGAAGGGAGAAATTGATCATTATGAGTAATTTCATCTTTTGCCACACAATGTTTTCAAGTCTTTTTAATGATTAAACTTTCATTTATAGTGGGTTTATCATATCTATTTTAACCAGATCTTTTCAAATAGTCTATTGCAAATTTGAGCCTTCTCGTGAGAAAACCAACATTATGGCCTCTGCATAATGTATCGATCCAGATATGTATCTGCACAGTCCGCGCAGACTGATCCGGACAGACACTTTTCGCCTCCTGTAGATTTTCTGTTTCAGGAATTATTACTCTATACCTCTATCCCCCTGAGATGGGATGTGTTGGCCAGGATCAGTCTGAGGAGACTGCGCAGGCTGATCTTGGTCAATATATTACGCAGAGGCCATAATGTTGGTTTTCTCGCGGGACAGCTCATTTGTTGCATATAAGAAAAGGATTAAGGGCATGCAACACAAAACAGTTTAATACATACCTGAAAGTGTTTAGGGTTGTGAGATGAATCACTAGGATTGGCGGACTGTACAAGTTTGCCATCTTTGGTAATGATATCACCCGATCGTCTGTCCTTGAACTTCATCTTAAGGTGAACTGTGTGCTTGGTGACCACTTCAAGGTTGTGAACTGTCCGTATATGTTTGTCCAGATTACCACGGAGACCCGTCTTATATGTACACATGGTGCAGCCAAAAGGCTTGTAGTTCTAAAAAAATGGCAGACAGTAGTTTTATGAACTATTTCCCACATACAGAGTCTAACAGATGCCTCTGCAGCAGACAACCTATACTATCATTGTTGCAAAAAGTAGAAATTGCTCATAATATGCTATTTCTTCAATTAAACTTTCAAGCAAGAAGAATTTCCACAGTTTTATCTCAATCTTTTCAAAGTCATCTGCTGCATATTTGTTGTATGTGGGAAAGGGTTAAGGCCTTAGAAAGTGACTACCATTCAACAAAATTGACCTGATTTTGACCTTTATGCAAGGATACATGGTATTAAAAGGTACATTACATTTGACACTACATATAGAAGAAGAAATGACATGCTGTTTCAAATTGGTGGATATACATGTGTCTTATGATATTAATATATGAATGGCAGTAGTAATAACAGGAACACAAATTCACAGCAAAGTAATTGGTTCAATTTTTTTCAACAATGATATGTATTGTCTCACCACTTTGTCCTTTCAGACACACATTGACGAATTTGCAGCAGACTACTTTTGAAAACATTGTGACAAGAAAAGAAACTGCTCATAATGAGCAATTTCTCCTTTTGCCACAATGTTTTCATATCTATTTAATAAAAAATACTTCTGCTGTAGGTCTGTTGTTTGTGTGAAAGGGTTAATTTAAAAAAAAAAAAATGTATTTGTGAAACCCCATTGCCCCTGGCAACGCTTTCTAGAAGAAAATCAAAGATCATTGTCACCATGTTTTCAACTCTATTCAATTATTGTTCTTACATTTAATGGGATTTTCTGAGCTTTTGCTTAGACGCTTTCAAAGTCGTCTGCTGCAGATTTGTTGTATGTAGGAAAGGATTAAAAGCATTATCAATACCCAAGGACATAAAAAACTTACCTTATGTGTATGCATCAACCTGATGTGTTTTTTCAACCCTACATGATCTACGCAGGCGTAATTACAACCCTCAAAGTCACACTCAAAAGACTTCTCTGTAACGAATATGTATACAGTAAGTAAGTAAGTAAATATTTTATTAAAGTAACATGTGAAGAACATATCATAAAACATAATACAAAGTTTGTTGGAAAAACACCCTGCCCCATGGGCCTATATGTCAATATATATAAAGTTAATGTCTACAGCCATGTACGTATGTAAATTCATGCATTATTATCAATGTGTGGTTCATGCAGTCTATATACATATATACATATATACACATCTATAATTCTATTGATGGTTTTGTTCAAGCAGGCTGAAGCTACAGCTTGTACAAGATGCAGTTATTGCATTATAACTCTTAATCTTTTCCCTTGTACAACAGATTTGCAGCAGATAACTTGGAAAACATTCAGTTAAAATTACTTTGTGGTAAAGCTCTATTATTGAAAGTTCAAACATTCAATAGAGTTGAAAACATTGTGGCAAAAGTAGATATTGCTCATTATGAACAATTTCTCCTTTTACCAAAATGTTTTAAAAAGCCATCTGCAGCAGAGAAATCAGAAAGCATCAGTATGTGTGGGAAAGGGATACGATTTTTCATAATGAGCAATTTCCCAGTCAGCTCTTATTTAATAATAAAACTCCAATTTATGGAGATTTTTCAAATATTTGCCAAGATGTTTTCAAAGCAATCTGGTGCAGATTTGTTGTATGAGGGAAAGGTTTAAACCATTTTTTAACAGAGGCAGGCTTTAGTCCTGAAAATATTGATACCTGTGAAATACAAGTGAGTATTGACGAGATACTGCTGCATTCTTAACCCTTTCCCACATTCAACAAATCTGCAGCAGACGACTTTGAAAACATCTAGGCAAAAGCACAGAAAACCCTTTTTAGTTGAAAGAACAATAACTGAATAGAATTGAAAACATGGTGACAAAAGGAGAAATTACTGGTTTTGGGAAAGGGTTAAAGGGTTAAACTTACCTCCATGATATTTAACATGTCTGTTAAGGTAACTTTTAGTAACAAACTTTTTACCACAAACAGTGCACACCCAGCTTCTGTTATCTGAAACGAGATATAGGCAACGTCAAACAAAAACGTTTGAGAAATAAGGACCAGTGAAGAATCAGATCATCCAGCACAGTCTGATCAGAGTCTTCACTGTTCAGTGTCTATTTGTACAAGCCTGGAAGCCTCAAATCTCATTCAAATAAGACCAAAATACTTTGCTGTATGTATATTGGATCTTACTACCCAGCATAAAGGGTCGTCTCAAATTGACCTTATACTCTTAACCCTTGCCCCCATATAGACGCTTTCTGATGCCTCTGCAGCAGACAGCTATTTGAAAACATAGTGACAAAAGAAGAAATTGCTCAAAACGAGCAATTTCTCCTTTTGCCACAATGTTTTCCACTTTTAGTCATAGGTTATCCATTCAATTAAAGAGGTTTTCTATTTTTTTGACAAAATATGTTCAAAGTCGTCTGCTGCAGATTTGTCGTACGAGGGAAAGGGTTAAATACTGATGAGAACGTGCCTGGTTTTTATATCCAATGTAATCACACTATACAACAAATGCCTGTGCTATACCATCAGAACACTCAACAACCGCCGCTTGTTTATATTGTTTATTATCTTACTTGTTTTAAACCGAAATATTTCGTAAGCGACAATTTGATTGGCCAACGCAAAGGTCAATCTGAGACGACCTGTATGGGGCAGTCATCAGATCTAAATATATACTAGCTAGCAAAGTTTAGGTCTGGTTTTAATGAGATTGGGAAACCCCAGGAGGGTACTCATGTCTAAAATCCAATTTTCAACTTTATCATGACTTTGATACAATTCAAAACCTCTGATGGTCAGTCCTGTGTGTGAGGAGACTCATGATATAGTTCAACAATAGATAAACCAATGTTTTTTGTGTGAGGAGACTTGTGATATAGTTCAACAATAGATAAACCAATGTTTTGAATGTGAGGAGACTCATGATATAGTTCAACAATAGATAAACCAATGTTTTGTGTATGAGGAGACTTGTGATATAGTTCAACAATAGATAAACCAGTGTTTTGTGTGTGAGGAGACTCATGATATTGTTCAACAATAGATAAACCAATGTTTTGTATGTGAGAAGACTCTCGATATTGTTCAACAATAGATAAACCAATGTTTTTGACACAATTGCAGACACATCCAAACACATTCATGAGTAAAGAAGAAATTGCTTATAATTATTTACATTTTTTTCAATGTATTCAATAATATTCTGAAAGTATAAAGTGGGTTTGAAAATTACGCAGAAAGATGGTGTATTGAGAAAACTTTATGGGTTATAACAGTTATTAACTACATATTTTCTGTACAAAATTTTCAAACATCATATTAAAATATTTGTAGTTTTGCAATGTTATCCAAGCGCTTACATCAAATTGTCAAATAAGTTGCATCCTGTTAAGTAAGCATGTTAACCCTTTCCTAATTGCACACTTATTTTGACACATTTTGATGCATCTTCATCAGACAACTTTTGGAAACATTGAGGCAAAAGAAAAATTGCTCATAATGAACAATTTCTCTTGAAGTAACAATGTTTCCACTCTAGTCAATAATCATACTTTTGTTTATACTTCATTGAGATTTTTCCATTTCTTTGCCTAGGTGTTCTTTACCCTTTCCAACATAAAACAAATCTGCAGCAGACAGCTTTTGAATCATCTAACCAAAAACAGAGAAAACCTATACAAATGAAGGTAAAAATACTAGAAAATAGTTGAAAACATTGTGACAAAAGGAGAAAGTGCTTGTTTTGAGCAGTTTCTTTTTTTGTCAGAATGTTTTCAAAAGTCTTCTATTGCAAAGGTGTCAGAAAGCATCTATATGTGGGAAAGAATTAAAGTTGTTTCTACAGATTTGCTGTAAGTGGGAAAGATTTAAAGTGAAGTGTTTAAGATGAGTTACGGTAATTCTTCAGAAGCTAAAATAATACATGTACTTACTCTCATGTGAATCCATGTGCCTTTCAAGTTTATTTTTACGAATTGTTTTATAATCACATAAGTCACATGTAAATCTGAAAGTAAACAAGAATTGTCACTGAAGGTAATTAAAGAGCCTCACAAAATGACTGGATAAAAGTTGAAGGACAAATTGCTGGTTCCAGACATGATCCAAAGTATGTCAACCTCAGTCGGTAGGGTAGTGAGCTGTCAAACCAGGGATTGTGAGTTTAATCCCTAGCTCCACAAAATATCAATGGCACAAGCGCTGTTTGTCTTCCACCAATGAGCTAGAATTCTATGAGGAAAAGCAGCCAGTTGCTTGGAAAGACTGTTGTGTGGTGTACTGGTGTGAGAAAGCCTGGAAGCACATGGGTAGGTGAACTGGCCGCTGTGATATGTCTGACAAATTATTGAAAATGGCATTAAACACAAATCAATCAAACAGCCAAATACACATGTCTACATTTCATTATTATAAAGTGTACCAAGATTTATACATGTTATATTTCTCAAAAAGAGAAGAAGAAGAAGTTTGCTCCACAAAGTTTGTACCTTTCTTTTCATAATACATTCGTTAAAGTAAAGCGATTTTGACTTATTAAAAGTTTTCATATTGGATGTTTTAATTCATATTTAATTCTAAGTTATAGTGGGATTGTATCTTTGATTTAGAAGTGAATTTACTGAATTAGGAATCAATACTACATCAATTTCTAAAGTGTCTACCTTATTTGAGAACCAAGGCCAAGGGATACTGGTCTATATCTGTTTATATAAGTCTCAAAACAGTTCATGATGCAATTAACAAATTATTTAAGCAACACTCCATTTATCAATTGTTTAAGCAATACTGATCTCTTTTTATTCTATTCATAGCTAGTTACTCGATACATTATATTGCACTTTGTAAAGAACTGTTCAATCACCTTATGGAGAGGAACAGTGTAAGCTTTTAGCTTTCCTTCCAATCCTGTTCACACTAATTGTTTGTATATTTGATATTGTGCTATACTATATCAAATAAAATATGTTTAAACTAAACTTAAGTTTGTATGTCATACTGACAGACAAACCAACAGACTGACAGACAAACCAACAGACTGATGAGGTGATTGCAGATATTCTTTTGTTATTGAGCCAATAGTTTAGGAGGAGATGTTTATTTAATATTTCTTTCTATTTTTAGCTCTAGCAGCTATTTTCTTTAAATTCAGTCTCCCAATGTACATGTACACCAACCAATATAACATCAATATAATGCTTCCCTTTAGACAAGTAAAACATTCTTAACGATGGTATCATTACCATATCTAGTTATATAATGAGGGCAGTGGTCCAAATATGTATTCAGGTATCACTAGTCAATAATTTTTCACAAAACAAACTTTCAACCATCTCCAACTCACTGATGCATTTTGACACATTTGCAGCAGATGGCTCTAAGCAAAGTCGTCTACTGCAGAATGGTTATATGTATAATGTAAGAAAGGGTTAATTAGATTGAGCTATACTTATGTTTTCTGTTTGTATGGTCTACAACACCTCTTTCAACAGTGTTTCTGTTATAGCAGAGTTTCCTGGGTAAGTTAACAGTACTATTGGTCCATTTATCCTGACACCAGCTAGTCAGTCATAGTATTAACTACACAACCCTGAGCAGCAAGGAGGGAAAGCTATACTTACCCTTGATACTATGACTAGAGAACAAATTAATTTATAGAAAGATTCCACATTTTTTGTCAAGATGTGTCCAAAGTCCTCTGCTGCAGCTTTGTTATATGCATGTGTCACGATGTCCTTTCCCACATATAGAGGCTTTCTGACGCCTCTGCATCAGACAACCTTTGAAATCATTGTGGCAAAAGGAAAAATTGCTCATAAGGAGCAATTTCTCCTTTTGCCACAATGTTTTCATACTTATTCAGTAAATATTCTTTTATTTATAGAAAGTTTCCATATTTTTGTCTACATTTTTCAAAGTTGTCTGCTGCAGATTTGTTGTATGTATGAAAGGGTTAACTCTTTCCCTCATATAGATGCTTTCTGACGCCTCTGCAGCAGACAGCTTTTTGAAAACATGGCGACAAAAGAAGGAATTGCTCAAAATGAGCAATTTCTCCTTTTGCCACAATGTTTTCCACTTTTAATCATAGGTTTTCCATTCAATTATAGAGATTTTCTATTTTTTGACAAAATATGTTCAAAATTGTCTGCTGCAGCTTTGTTATATGTGTGAAAGGGTTAATTAGATTAAACTTACTTACACTTTATACCTTTCTGGTACCGGTATACTATGGCTTGTAAACATATGCCAGCAGAGTTCAGCATTGTTATATGTGTGAAAGTTTAATTAGATTGAGCTCTACTTACACTTTATACCTTTCTGGTACCGGTATACTATGGCTTGTAAACATATGCCAGCAGAGTTCAGCTTTGTGTAAAAACTTCTCTGAACAAAGGTGACATAACTCTGACCAAGACTGCTGTCCCTTGTGGTGCTTTTTGATGTGTATCTACAGTAAAGAGATAAATTCATTATTATCATGTTGTATTACTCGAAGATATTGACCTAGTACTAACCTTTGTTCAAAGATATGCATTATTAAGGTGAACATGCCATTTCATTAAACCTAGATAGTATATTATTGCTCATAACAAGCAATTGCTCCTTTCCAATAATGTTATCAACTTGATATTAAAACATACTTTCAATTTTAAACATAGTTTTTGCATTAGATCTTTTCAAAGCAGATGTCGAATAACTGTCTCATTTGCAGACAACTTTTGAAAACGTGGTCAAACATAATTAGATTTTTTTCCTTTTGCTACAATGATTCAACTCTATCCATTAATAATACCCTCCTTTATTGAGATTTACCTTATTTGAACTCCTGATATTTTCAAAGCCATCTGCTACCGATTTGTTGCATGTGAGAAAGGGTCAACACTTTTAAGCATGCAGAAAATTTGCAGCAGACTAGTTTAAAAATGTCTATGCGAAATCATTGAAAATCTCTATGAAAGAAAGCACAATTATTGAGTCAACATAATTTCTTCATAGGTGTCAGAAATAGTCTGTATGTGGAAAAAGGTTAACCCTTTCCCTCGAACCCCAATTCTGCAGCAGACGACTTTGAACATATTTTGTCAAAAAATAGAAAATCTCTATAATTGAAGGGATAACCTATGACTAAAAGTGGAAAACATTGTGGCAAAAGGAGAAATTGCTCATTTTGAGCAATTTCTTCTTTTGTCACTATGTTTTCAAAAAGCCACCTGCTGCAGAGGCGTCAAAAAGCGTCTATATGAGGGAAAGGGTTAAAAGACTTACATCGAGGCCGCCTTTCTGATTGAAAGTCATGTCACACTCTTCACAGTCGTACTTCTTCTTGTTTGTGTGGATGTTAAGATGAGTGATCAGGGCACTCGGCAGTTTGAAACCCTTCCCACAATACTCACAGACATGCGGACGTTCATTACCATGACGGCAGGTGTGGATTTGTAGGTAGTGCTTGCTAGCAGTAATGTATTTACATCCCTGTAAAATTATTTGTTAATTATATTGTATTAAACAATGGTTAATCCTTTCCCACATAAAAAGAAATATAATGTAATAATAATAGCAAAAGTTTGAAAATATTTCAAAAAGAAAAAAGTTCAAATTATAAGCAATTTCTCCTTTTATCGCAATGACTTCAAAAGTCGACTGATTTCATCATGAGCAATTTTTTTGCCATAATGTTTTTACTTCTATTCAATGATTATACTTTCATTCATAGAGATTTTTTCGAGGTTGTCAACTGCAGATTTGTTGTTTATGAGAAAGGGTTAAATACCAAAGTCTTAACATTAAGGAGTGTAGATTTAGTGTCTTGTTGCCTATGAGGACATTCAGAGCAGTGACCACTCGTGCTGGGCTGTGTATCTCACCAGAGTCTGTACTGTCTGTCTAAATGAATCTTCTGAAAACCCCACTTCTAGTGCAGCCCTCAAGTTTTATGCCAATGTCACATAAAATTATGGAAACTTGGAGAGCTAAATAAGAGGTTGATTGGTTATACTATTTTGTGTTTGGGGCAGCAGCCAGGCAAAGGAAAATGTTGCTAAAGCCATGTAGATTCCATTCTTGGAGACAATTGTTCTACCACATTGCCTTTTATGCATTTTTAAGTGAAGTAGGAGAGAATTGCTTTGACTGGCTCAGATAACAATGTTTTCAAATGTTATTGTTATGCAGTTGGGCCAACTTAAGTCGTCTACTTTAGGAAGTGGAATAAATAATCAAAGCTTAACCCTTTCCCACATGCAGATGCATTATGATGCCTGTGCAGAAGGCGACATTTGCACACTTAACGACAAAAGGAGAAATTGCTCATAATGAGCAATTTCTCCATTTGCCACAATGTTTTCAACTACATTTAATAATTATACTTTCAATAATAATTGTTTTGATATATTCTTGTCTTTATGTTCTTAAAATTGTCTGTTGCAACTTTGTTTCAATTGGAAAAGGAGACAAAGTAGGAGACACGAGCCCTGTAGTCCCATCCCATCTATCGCTACATGGAGACAAAGTAGGAGACTGAAAGACCTGTTAGTCATTGAATGGTTCATGGAGACAAACTAACTTACCTCATATGTACATGTGTGAAGTTTCAGTTTACTATCATATGGAATCCCATGTTTACTGTACTGATGACATGCTTGCCTCACTAAAGAAGACAATTGCTTCTCACACACTGTACATGGCCAGTATTTCTCTTTGATCCGTTGTCCTCGAACAGTTTTAATCTGCTTGTGGGTTTTCATATGTAAAAGATACGCCTTTTGGGAAGGGAAAGCCATCTCACAAATCTGACACCGTTTCGAATTACTTGATGAACCTGTTTGATCAGTTTTTACTTTAGAATTGTTTTTGGTATCAATATCATTACATAAGTCTTTTTCAGATGGTTCTGCATTTATATCTGAATTTTCAGGACTAGATTTCATTGAGTTTCCGTTCTCCTTATCAGTGTTCGATATATCTTCCATATTTTGTTTGGTTTGCAATTTTCGCTTATTCTTGTCAGGTTTTCTTTTGGATACTTTTAACATCCTAGCTCTGGTTTTAATAGTTTCATTTCTCACTTTAGACTTACTTTCATTTGCAATTTTGTGATTCAATCTTGTCCTTCCTAATGTTTTCTTTGCCTGGGATTCTATTACATTCCTAACCCTACTGTTATTCTCTATTCTTGACCTACACCTTCTACCAGATTGATTTAATTCCTTACTGTCATCATTTACAACTTCAATTGAACTTTCTACAACCTCTGACTGCCACGTGGTTGTATCATTTTTACCGAAAGATATTGTTAGTCTTGGAACAAGGTCAATAGACTCATTTTCATCCCCGTCTGCACTTTGGCTACCTGCTTTATAATTTCTGACAACCTTTAAAGGTTTCCTTTTCCTTGGTATTTTCAATGATGCATCTGAATTCACCAGCAAACTGGACATCTTCATCAATTCATCTTGTTCAGGAATAGTTGCTTCATTCTTGTCGGTGACAGTTTTATCTAGCTCATCCGTATTTATTTCACTCTTAATGAAATTTTCGTATAGTATTGTAACATCTTTCAGTTTTATTACTTTTAATAGCTGCGTCATGGGTTTGACAAATTTGTGTCCAATATGAAGTGTTCCAGTGTAGAGGAACTCGACCAAACAAGTAATAAGGTAATGACTAGTATCCTCCAATTGAATCTCTTCATTATGGTTTTCTGTTAGTGACAACCTGAAAAGAAATCATCAATTAACCCTTTCCCTCATACGACAATTCTGCAGCAGACGACTTTGAACATAAAAAATAGAAAATCTCTATAATTGAATGGATAACCTATGACTAAAAGTGGAAGACATTGTGGCAAAAGGAGAAATTGCTTGTTTTGAGCAATTTCTTCTTTTGTCACTATGTTTTCAAATGGCTGTCTGCTGCAGAGGTGTCAAAAAGCGTCTATATTAGGGGAAGGGTTAACCCTTTCGCACCTACAGACGCATTTTGGCAGATCTGCAGCAGACGACTTCTGAAAACATTATGACAAAAGAAGAAATTGCTAAAAATTAGCAATTTCTCCTTTTGCCACAATGTTTTCAACCTATTTTCAGTAATAATACCACCATTTCTAGAGATTTTCCATATCTTGAGTAGATGTTTTCAAAGTCATCTGCTACAGATTTATTGTATGTGGGAAAGGGTTAAAATACCTCTGTGTATTCTGATCAGTGCCTTCCCTTTCTCCTTTGAGCCATGTATCCCTTTGCCACATACAACCAATCTACAGCTTGGTGACTTATGAAAACATCAATGCAAAAATCAAAAATAAATTATAATTGAAAGAAATATTATTTTGAATAGGGGTTAAAACATTGTTGCAAAAGGAAAAATTGCTCACTATGAGTAATTTCTTCTTTCGCTACAATGTTTTCAAAGTTCATCTCCTGAAAATGCGTCAAAATGTGTCTATAAGAGGGAAAGGGTTAAAATTAAATGTTTTCTGCTGCAGACTGGTTGTATGCAAGTTAGACAGGGTTAAGCTGCCTAGAAGACTGAACAACAGATTTAATAAAGTATCGACTACAGCACCTCAATCACAATTGCCAGTAATTTAAAAACATCTGTACATGTAATTCCAGTGCTACTTTGTTTTTTATTTTAAACCCGATGTTGTGGGTACTCAAAAGTATCGTCTTATTGTTAAGTTTTGGATATAAGTGAGATGCACTGATCTAGGCCTCTAACCTCTGATCAAAAGGGTTAACCCTTGCCCACATACAACAAATCTGCAACAGACAACTTTATGTAGGCAAAGTAATTGAAAATCTTTAAAAGTGATTTTTTTTTTTTATTTGGGTTTTACACCATTTTCAACATTATTTCAGTTGTATCATGGTGACAGTTCACTTTCTCATGATCCTTGGGTGAAATAGCCAGTAGTACAATAGGAAATGTTCCTTGCCATCCATCTTAACCCTTATGCCCCGACTGGGTTTGCATCACTAACCAATCGGCCATGGAGGATTCATGAATGAAAATTAAATCATTAAAAAAAAAAGTAATTTCTACTTTTGCCATTATGCTTTCAAACGACATCTGCTACAGAGGCATCAGAAAGCGCCTGTTTGTGGGAAAGGGTTTGTGAAAAGTTAAGATTAAGATTAAGATCTGTCTACTCATCCATACTATCCAATCCAAGTTTACAATAATTGTCAAATGGTTTCAGAACTAAATTTAAAAATAGTGCATGTGCTCGGATCATATCAGCTATAAAGATTGAATTTCTGCCAAAAGCCCTTTGACAAAAATCTCATTGCCTAAAAAATACATATTTAGCAATATAAAAATATAGTAGTTTTTGATAGGTAGCTAAAACCCTGGCTTGTAGTAAATTTAACACTAAATGTCATTGTGTCATTTATATTTTTCTTAACCATAATAATGCGACAAAATTAATTATTGACAACTTTCCAACTTCGTGATCTACCTTATACATAGTTCCCAACGTCATTGTTTTCGATCTTTTCTCCCATGACTTTGTAAATTAGCAGTCAGTTGAAACATGTGTTACTATTTTCTTATGGGCTAAAGATATATTTAGTACTCAACAATGTACTTTATTAAATGTTTATGATCACAAACTTAGGAGACCCGCAGATATATTGTTAAATCAAAAGGTTTTTCACATTTTTGTCCAGATGCTTTCAAAGTCGTCAGATGTCTGCGGAAGTCATGCCATTTAGTGGGAAAGAACTTAAAATTACCTTTCTCTGAAATATGGACTGGCAGACCACAAAACAATCTTGTGTGCAGAGACAAAGCCATCATCTGTAGAGATTCTCACATCACAACATATACCCTCCTGACACATTCGGTTCAACCCCACCAATAAGTTGTTTGAGTAGTTTGGTACCATCAACGTAACAAGTTTGGACTCTGTGTCATCTTCCATAATTATTTGCTTTATACCATTCATGGTTATCTAATAGGATGTAGATGTTCAAAAAAGTAAAAAATAATCATCAATGATTGCATACATAAACATAGGTTTAGAATTTAAGTAATGAGTGCTCGTAACCACTCATTAATGCTTCTTTTTTGTTATCAATTGAAACCTTACTGATTGTCAACGTAAAACAAATAGGGTAGGTATAATTTACTGACCACTGATTACTGACCCAAGTGGTATATACCGAATTTATTATCCGAATATAGAGTAATCCGGATAATATAACACTTTTATATTTTACATTCATTGTTTTCTCGCGTTAAAACGTGAACAACAATATACCAAAGATAAACTTGTCAAACAATCACAGGACGCCGTTATAACTTCGACATGAAATTTCATGAACGCTTAATAAAAACTCGCCTGCAATATCTATCTCATTCTGTCTAGTTTTCTTATACATGTACTTTTGTAATTTTGACAATAATTTATTTCTAACATTTCACCGGGTTGAAAAAGCTTCCGGTTGTAAACAATCGCTGACTACCGCAAATTATGAAACTCAACTAGTTTATTCTAATTTCGAAAACATTAACGCAAAGAATGCCTGAAATCAAGATTCAGCACGTTGTTTCATGCAGCAGTGAAGACAAGGTAATTAAACTGACATTTCTCTAATTGTCTTTAAAACGAGTTGTTATTGGATTTCGTGCCCTCATAATATTTTGTAATAATAGTCTAATAAAGCACTTTAACCCCAAGCTGACTATTTTAGTCAAGTTATGAAATATTTTAATTGTCAAGAGCATAAGCCATTTGGGGGCTGGCTTAGAAAAATGGTCTAGCAAGAAAAAAAGAATATTATTCTATTTTCTTTTCTTATTTTGACTTTTTTCACAAAGGAGGTTCACATGGCTATGCAGCGGAAAAGACAACTCAAGTTTACGAGTTTAGGATGAAAGGTAGTTTTAATGATGTCTTGCGAATGTAATCAATATGTCATTGTTTTCTTAATATGAGTATAGGTGCTACCTATTTCGGGTAAACATTAATACAACTTTTGTGATCGGTAAATCATTCTCCGTGATCTGCAGTTACCCCCTTGCTTGCAGCACTATTAGTGCTTTGATTAAAAGTTATTTACGAGTCCTACCGTCCTAAGCAAACTTAAAATCATTATCTGGTTAAGCATACATTCAACTTTAAAATATGGCTAAGATTTTAAATCCATGAAATAATGATGACAAGTACAAACAATAATAGACTTGCTCTCAATAAAAAAATTCCATAATTTACGGATCTACATTTGTGAAAAGTCAAACTATCTTTTCCTATCATATTTGTTGTTTTCCTTTTGGGTATTTATTCATCATTAAATGATTAATGATTTGCATTACGATAATACAAGGACATCATCATTATAGAAATTTGGATGTATAATAATAAATTAATCAATTACATCAGGTTAGTCAGGGTCTTTCAAATAGTATGGTCTAGAATCGAGCACAGTGCGCGAAATAAGCTGTATAGTATCACGTGACCAACATCCGGGGAACCCGCCATTTTGGAAAACAGAAGAAAACGATCAAGTTATAAAACTACGTATATCTAAATGTTTATCCATCAATGTGACCAACAAAGTATTCCTTGATGCAATGTAAGTATTCTTTTTTCTTTCTATGAAAGTATTTTGTCCTGACATTTCTTTTTTAGGTGTTTTTTTCGTATTTGAAAGTTTACTTTGATACGAACGACTTTGTTTACGCCATTACTGTAATCGCCGAAAGCTGAAAATCTACTTTTTTCGGAGATTCTCCTACTTGCATGGTGTTTATGGGACTAAAATAGCGGCTTTTTTCTTTTATATTTAAGTCTAATTTATGATGTCTATGTGTTAGATTTTCATATTTCATCCGTATTTTCATGTTTTGACCTGTTTAAAATGTAAAGAATTTTGTTTTTTTTGTTTTTTTGCACGATACGTTGATATTTTGAAACTGTTTTATATTGGAGATTCTCCTACTTGCATTGTGTTTATGGGACTAAAATAGCGGTTTTTTTCTTTTATATTTAAGTCTAATTTATGATGTCTATGTGTTAGATTTTCATATTTCATCCGTATTTTCATGTTTTGACCTGTTTAAAATGTAAAGAATTTTTTTTTTTTTTTTTTTTGCACGATACGTTGATATTTTGAAACTGTTTTATATTGGAGATTCTCCTACTTGCATGGTGTTTATGGGACTAAAAAAGCGGCTTTTTTCTTTTATATTTAAGTCTAATTTATGATGTCTATGTCTTAGATTTTCATATTTCATCCGTATTTTCATGTTTTGACCTGTTTAAAATGTAAAGCATTTTTTTTTTTTTTTTTTTTTGCACGATACGTTGATATTTTGAAACTGTTTTATATTGGAGATTCTCCTACTTGCATGGTGTTTATGGGACTAAAATAGGGGCTTTTTTCTTTTATATTTAAGTCTAATTTATGATGTCTACGGTATGTCTTAGATTTTCATATTTCATCCGTATTTTCATGTTTTGACCTGTTAAAAATCTAAAGAAAAATGGTGTTTTATTGGCACAATACGTTGATATTTAGAAAACAGTTTTCAATGTGTAGTTACTTCCAACTTGCATGGTGAGATATATTTAATGCCCAAGACATGATCTTTAAATTAATTTGAAAGTTTGAAGTGATTTTGAGCTATAATTTTGGCCAAAATCAACAGTTACAGGGTCCTACATGTAATACCTTCTTATGCAAGGAAAGGGGGAATTGTAGTTTAGCAGTCCTCAGAAATTTATACTAATTTAAGCTTGAGATAATTGTTTTTGTGTGAACTTTTTTTTCCAAGTATGTACTAAGATATATTTTGATACCTCATTCTGATATTCAAGTGACATTTTTCTAATTTTACAGGATGTGAGACCTTGTAGCTTGCTATGAAACTGTGCCGTTTCGACTTCCTTCCTCACAATGCCGTTTTGGAAAAGAAAGAAGACAAGGAAGTTCAGTGTGAGAAAGAACGAAAGTAAACTAAAGATTAAAAACGAGAGCATTTTCTACAATCCCAAAATAAATATGTTATTGATTTTTCATTTTTCATAACATATACAAAAAGAAAGTCTCATCTTAAATAGCAAAGTATTTGTTCCTAATATTTTATGTACAATCCTTGTGTGAAGCCACTGTGTATGTGTGTGTATATATATATATATTATATATATATATGTGTGTGTGTGTCCCTTGTACAGTGTTGTGTTACATAATGGTGCTTGTTGTCAATCATCTCAAAGAAACATGTTGTTATCATTTATTATGACATTGATTAAAAAGAACAAAACACAACTTCTGTTTGTTTTATTAGCTCACCTGAGCACATCATAAGCCTCTGCCAAATTAATTTTTATATTGGTGAATACAATTATTGATTGATTGATTGTTTGGGGTTTAACGCCGTTTTTAACAATTTCTCAGTCATATCACGGCGGCCAGTTCACCTACTCATGTGTTTCCTGGTTTTCTCAACAGTAGTCCACACAACAATCTTCCCAAGCAACTGGCTGCTTTTCCGCATAGATTTAGCCCATTGGTGGAAGACGAATGGCGCATTGACTTTTGTCAAACGTCTGAAAGAAAGTTGGCCGAGTCGGGATTCGAACTCACGACCCCTGGATTGACAGCCCGCATTGTTACCGACTGAACTACCGGGATTCGGCAATTAACTAGGAACTCAGACGGGAACGATGAACGTGTAGCAGATGAAAACAGTTTTAACAACCTTAAATTGTTATATAACAACAAAGAATTCTCCTTCACTTAGAAATAATCTATTAAAGAATACAAAGGATTAAAGGATCACGCGAAAGAAATGCATTTTGTACCACTTAAAAATTAAGAATTATTCGGGTATTACACACGTAACAATTAAACATTATTAAACATCGTCGAATGCAATTCCATTAAAGGAAAGACAAACAAACAATCAAACAGGTTGATTATACGATAACAAATTTAAACTTGATATTCCTATTCTACGGTATAAATATTATACAAAAATACTTAAATCATTTAAAGGATATGGCAATTTTCTTAGACCAGTATCGCGAAGCAAATGATCATCATTTTGTTAAGCGGGATAGACGGAATATTGCCCATGTTTAACCAGAGTGTTTATATGTCTCTGGTTTAACTCGCTTTAAAATAAATCATTTACGATTACATATTAGGACAAAATACCCTAATTCGCTAAGCGTGATAAATACACGCCGTGATAAACACTAATTCGCTAAGGTAAAAATCGATAGGGACAAGATATTCAGTACGATAAGGCGTTTATATAGGGCGTTTCTAGACCATACTATTTGAAAGACCCTGGGTTAGTCAATAAAACGTAATCGGTTTTATTTGAACTCATTTTGAAAATAGACTTGTGAGTGTAAATTACACGCAAATTATCACATCAGATTACATGTTTTCATTCCAAAGTTCATACACATACCTATGGACTGGAATAAATCGCTGGCTACGCTGACGATTTGTTTACCCGTACTAAGACTGGTTTTTAAAGGAATCCTAAATCCATGCATTCAGAAGTGCATAGAAGGAACAAAATGGGTAAACAGGCTATTGAAACTAAAACAGCCTTCAGCAAAAGGAATTTAGTTTGGGTTTACAAGGTTTTGTTTTTTTGTCATTTTTATAGCCAGTAAACGCCTTTAACGGTCATGTTCCCAATGGCAAAAAGTATGTTTTTTTCACAAAAAATCCCAATTCCATGGGAATATGACTGTCATACTCCCAAAATTACCATAAAAAACCCTGGTTTAAGATTGAGTTCTTAAAAAGTTAAGAAAATTATATAATTTTGTACTTAATTCTCAGTGTTTTGATCACCTTATACCAGGGCTCTCGTGAGGGGGAGACTTTAGCAAAGTGGTCACCTTAAATTGTCAGACTTCGCCCATTCACTCGATCAAAGCAAAGTCGACTTCGCCGACAATTTCGTACTAAGTTATCGCGCGCTGTAAATCATAACAGTCACACGTCATGTCGCTTAATTCAGTTCTCTGTATACACAGTTACGTAATCAGGAATTGACAACTGATAGTGTATACCTTGTATACCTATTTATCCCTTTAAACACACCATGACGTAGATCTGATTGTCCAATCAACCATCGTGACTTTATACACTTGTTTCGCATGAACGAAGAACCGATTTTTCAAATAAATTATCAGGGCACCCCCTGTTATTTTTTTTTACTACGAATCCGATTTAATTGCGATCGTTGTCAAATTGAACCTTAGATGTTTCAACCATTTGAATATTGTCAACTGATTCTTGATTTTCAGGATATTTATTTAATATGATACATAATAAATGTTGTATAGGGGGGGGCCGTACTATATGACATTAACCAATCAAAAGACAATATTTTATGTAGCCTCGTTCCTAATGGATTCCTCCCCGAATATTGAAGTCAGATTTGAAGTAATAACTACATCATCAATCTATTCTGAAGAGGTACTTTCCTAGATTTCGAAATGGCGAATGTCAATGAATTTATTGCCGAGATTTTTCGAAATTTCGACTTTGAAGCAGAATTTGAGGGCATTGAAAGGGCTGATTTGATAGATAATGATTAGACGACTTTATTCTCCTCTGCAATATCATGACAATGATATTTTCCGCGATTAACAGCTGAATTGTTCGCGAGAAATTTGCGAACCACTCGTCCGTGCACCTCTTGGGTCTGGAATTTTTGTTGACATTGACAGCGAAGCTTTACCGGTTGTCATCATTATTAAAATCAAATAAATAAACATTAAATTTTGTTTGAAAATATGTGTAGCTCAAACGCCCTTTGCTTTGTCATTATTATTAAAATAAAAAAAATAAAGATTCATTTTTGGTTAAATAGATGTATTCCAAACGTCCAATTTATGACACACATATCAAAGACATATCACTTCTCCTTTCAGTCCCCCCACTTGGTTGTCATCATTATTAAAATCAAATAAATAAACAGTAAATTTTGTTTGAAAATATGTGTATCTCAAACACCCTTTGCTTTGTCATAATTATTAAAATAAAAAAAATAAAGATTCATTTTTGGTTAAATAGATGTATCCCAAACGTCCAATTTCTGATACACATATCAAAGACATATCACTTCTCCTTTAAGTCCCCCCACTTCTCCCTAAATTGCCTGGAGGGCGAAGTCACTTCACCCAAAAAAGTTAGCCTAGTGAGAGCCCTGCTTATACATGAAACATACAGGAGCGCTCTAGCTCTAGCCAGCCGAGCCCCGGTAGCTCAGTCGGTAGCGACACGGGCTGTCAATCCAGGGGTTGTGAGTTCGAATCCCGTCTCGGCCAACTTTCTTTCCGAGGATTGACACAAGTCAATGCGACATGCGTCTTCCACCAATGGGCTAAGTCTATGTGGAAAAGCAGCCAGTTGCTTGGGAAGATTGTTGTGTGGAGTACTAGTGTGAGAAAACCAGGAAATGCATGAGTAGGTGAACTGGCCGCCGTGATATAACTGAGAAATTGTTAAAAACGGCGTTAAACCCCAATAAATCAAATCTAGCCATTGGCTTGCGCTTTCACAAGAAGTAAGACTGGATTACAAACAACTTTTGTTTCCATGCTTGTTTACCTAATATGTTGTTTTTAGAACCTTCTTTGGAAACTTCTGAGTAAGATAATAGCATCTAGTTGTTCATACAAAATTTTAAAACACATGTTTAACATTCAAAATATTCAATATGTCAAATATACAAATTGATATAAATTGCTTATCTTTCTAGTGTATTTATATATTCTTTCAGAACAATCCAGCAGACAATTTGTTAAAACCAGAAGGTACACATAAATGGAAATGTGCAACGGCCGGAGAAAAGAATGCAAGCATTGTATTTCAGGTAAATGTCTTGTCACACCTATCGATCTCTTATAACTCAAACAGGGTTCGAAATTAATTTTGTTTGGGTTGATAGCAAGTACATTGCTACCTGCTTTGAAAGAAGGTAGCAAATTCATCTTTCAGGTAGCATTAGAAAGATAAACAATAACATAAGCAAGCTTTTACCTTTAATTTAATTTATCTTAAATTCCTTAAATTTGTTTTGTTTTGATCCATCCATAATTCTGTAAAAAATAGTGAAAACTTAAAAAATCTTCTTCTCCGAAAGTGTCTGGCCGATTTTCAAATAATTTTGTAGAAATGTTCCTTGGGTGACCCTTTATTAGATTCCTTCAAGAAATGTTGATTGGTTGAAAAACATGGCCACCAGGGGGCGGGGCTATTTTGCCTTATATAGCTATAGTGAAAACTTAAAAAATCTTCTTCTCCGAAAGTGTTCAGCCGATATTCAAATAATTTTGTAGAAATGTTCCTAGGCTTACCCTCTATCAGATTCCTTCAAGCCATGTTGATTGGTTGAAAAATATGGCTGCCAGGGGGTGGGGCTATTTTGCCTTATATGGCTATAGTAAAAACTTAAAATATCCTCACCTCCGAAATTGTCAGGCAGATTTTCAAATAATTTTGCAGAAACATTCCTTGGGTGACACTCTACAAGATTCCTTTAAGCCGTGGTGGTTGGTAAAAAAATAGCCACCAGGGGGCAGGGCTGTTTAGAGATTTTATTTTTGCCTTATGGCCGTGGAGCGATACTGGCCCTCTTGGGCCTCTTGTTGTTACATAGCAAAGTTTTGCTATTGACTTTTTGGCCAGGTAGCAAGTTCCCATTTTTATTAGCAAAATTGCTACTTGCTAGGTACTGCTAATTTAGAACCCTGTCAAACAAACACTATGTTGTGGATACTTAAAAGAATCTTGCCATTGATAGGGTTTAAGTGTCAATTAAGGATTTTGGAATGTTAACTATACTACTTTAACTAGAGCTCTGTTGTAAACAAAAATTGAAGCCTTCATAAGCCTTGACTTTCACCAGGGACACTATATTACAGGGATATGAAACGCATGCAGGTACATCAGCCTTATCAGTAATATGTTCACCTCGCTTCGTACAGGTGTCGGCCATTTTGTTTTACCCATTCCGGTAGATAACGGCCTTAACTTGCGTAAGATAACAGTTACTTGCGCGTAAATACGACTGTTTTCGTTTATTATCCCCCGCTTTTTCGAAGAAAAAAAGGGGGGTTATTAATTTCGGTTTGTCCGTCCGTCTGTCCGTCCGTCACACTTCGTTTCCGTGCAATAACTGCCGCAAATGTGAACCGTTTCTTTTCAAACTTGGTAACAAGGTTAAATGCCTTAACGGCTAGGCCAAGTTCGAATATCACTTTCGGCGGACTTTATTTGGTGGAGTTATGGCCCCTTATTTAACAAAATATGTTGTTTCTTGCCGTTTCCGTGCAATAACTGCCACAAATGTGAACCTTTTTTTTTCAAACTTGGTAACAACGTTAAATGCCTTAAGGGCTAGGCCAAGTTCGAATATCACTTTCGGCGGACTTTATTTGGTGGAGTTATGGCCCCTTATTTAACAAAATATGTTGTTTCTTGCCGTTTCCGTGCAATAACTGCCACAAATGTGAACCTTTTTTTTTCAAACTTGGTAACAACGTTAAATGCCTTAAGGGCTAGGCCAAGTTCGAATATCACTTTCGGCGGACTTTATTTGGTGGAGTTATGGCCCCTTATTTAACAAAATATGTTGTTTCTTGCCGTTTCCGTGCAATAACTGCCACAAATGTGAACCTTTTTTTTTCAAACTTGGTAACAACGTTAAATGCCTTAAGGGCTAGGCCAAGTTCGATCGTCACTTTCGGCGGACTTTATTTGGTGGAGTTATGGCCCCTTATTTAACAAAAAATGTTGTTTCTTGCTGTTTCCGTGCAATAACTGCCACAAATGTGAACCTTTTTTTTTCAAACTTGGTAACAACGTTAAATGCCTTAAGGGCTAGGCCAAGTTCGAATATCACTTTCGGCGGACTTTATTCGGTGGAGTTATGGCCCCTTATTTAACAAAAAATGTCGTTTCTTGCTGTTTCCGTGCAATAACTGCCACAAATGTGAACCTTTTTTTTTCAAACTTGGTAACAACGTTAAATGCCTTAAGGGCTAGGCCAAGTTCGAATATCACTTTCGGCGGACTTTATTCGGTGGAGTTATGGCCCCTTATTTAACAAAAAATGTCGTTTCTTGCTGTTTCCGTGCAATAACTGCCACAAATGTGAACCTTTTTTTTTCAAACTTGGTAACAAGGTTAAATGCCTTAAGGGCTAGGCCAAGTTCGATCGTCACTTTCGGCGGACTTTATTTGGTGTAGTTATGGCCCCTTATTTAACAAAAAATGTCGTTTCTTGCTGTTTCCGTGCAATAACTGCCACAGATGTGAACCTTTTTTTTTCAAACTTGGTAACAAGGTTAAATGCCTTAAGGGCTAGGCCAAGTTCGATCGTCACTTTCGGCAGACTTTATTTGGTGGAGTTATGGCCCCTTAATTAACAAAAAATGTTGTTTGTTGCTGTTTCCGTGCAATAACTACCATAAATGTGAACCGTTTTTTTTCAAACTTGGTAACAACCTAGGCCAAGTTCGATCCTCACTTTCGGCGGACTTTATTCGGTGGAGTTATGGCCCCTTAATTAACAAAAAATGTCCTTTGTTGCTGTTTCCGTACAATTACTCCCACAAGTGTGAACCTTTTTTGTTCAAACTTGGTAACAAGGTTAAATGCCTTAAGGGCTAGACCAAGTTCAATCGTCACTTTCGGCGGACTTTATTTGGTGGAGTTATGGCCCCTTATTTAACAAAAAATGTCGTTTCTTGCTGTTTCCGTGCAATAACTGCCACAAATGTGAACCTTTTTTTTTCAAACTTGGTAACAAGGTTAAATGCCTTAAGGGCTAGGCCAAGTTCGATCGTCACTTTCGGCGGACTTTATTTGGTGTAGTTATGGCCCCTTATTTAACAAAAAATGTCGTTTCTTGCTGTTTCCGTGCAATAACTGCCACAGATGTGAACCTTTTTTTTTCAAACTTGGTAACAAGGTTAAATGCCTTAAGGGCTAGGCCAAGTTCGATCGTCACTTTCGGTAGACTTTATTTGGTGGAGTTATGGCCCCTTAATTAACAAAAAATGTTGTTTGTTGCTGTTTCCGTGCAATAACTACCATAAATGTGAACCGTTTTTTTTCAAACTTGGTAACAACCTAGGCCAAGTTCGATCCTCACTTTCGGCGGACTTTATTCGGTGGAGTTATGGCCCCTTAATTAACAAAAAATGTCCTTTGTTGCTGTTTCCGTACAATTACTCCCACAAGTGTGAACCTTTTTTGTTCAAACTTGGTAACAAGGTTAAATGCCTTAAGGGCTAGACCAAGTTCAATCGTCACTTTCGGCGGACTTTATTTGGTGGAGTTATGGCCCCTTATTTAACAAAAAATGTCGTTTCTAGCTGTTTCCGTGCAATAACTGCCACAAATGTGAACCATTTTTTTTTCAAACTTGGTAACAAGGTTAAATGCCTTAAGGGCTAGGCCAAGTTCGATCGTCACTTTCTGCGGACTTTATTCGGTGTAGTTATGGCCCCTTATTTAACAAAAAATGTCGTTTGTTGCTGTTTCCGTGCAATAACTGCCACAAATGTGAACCTTTTTTTTTCAAACTTGGTAACAAGGTTAAATGCCTTAAGGGCTAGGCCAAATTCGATCCTCACTTTCGGCGGACTTTATTCGGTGGAGTTATGGCCCCTTAATTAACCAAAAATTTCGTTTTTTGCTGTTTCCATGCAATCACTGCCACAAATGTGAACCGTTTTTTTTTCAAACTTGGTAACAACGTTAAATGGTTTAAGGGCTAGACCAAGTTCGATCGTCGCTTTCGGTGGAGTTATGGCCCATTGCTTAACAAAAAATGTCGTTTGTTGCTGTTTCCGTGCAATTACTGCCACAAATGTTAACCGTTTTTTTCATTCAAACTTTGTAACAAGGTTAAATGCCTTAACAGCTAGGCCAAGTTCGATCGTCACTTTCGGCGGATTTTATTCCTACAATATTTCCTGCAAGCGGGGGATATAAATTTCATGAATTTGCTTGTTCTCTCTTGCTTTCAGTTACCAGGGACACACAATATAGACTCATTGCATTATTATTTCAGCTATATCAGCCACGATTTTCCGACATAAATCATCGAAATTCTTTAAAAAGTACCAAGCGAAGTAAATAACCATTTGCCGTTTTAAGAATTTATGATTCATGAGCATCTTTTAAAAACATTTTTTGCCTTTTATTTTAATCATAATTACATTTACAATCTTATAAATAGATATATTTGCCAAATGTATTGCCGAGGATGATTTTGAATTTATCTGCTGCAGAATTTAAGAATGTTGAGAAGGGTTATATAAGAACACTTTAATTGCCAATTAGCCTATGTCCCTACATGTATGCACAATAAAGGGGTTATAAAACCAATTAATTAGTGTGTTACCAACACACATGTGACAAGGCTGGAAATGATTGCATAATGTTACATAACATAATTCACCCTGACTTCTGGTAACAGTGTCATATGGTAGACCTCTTTAGAATTGCAAATATTTTATTGTTTGGGACAATTCAATCAAGAGATAATCCCATGTTTTCAATAACCAACTATTCCGTTATCAATCAAACTATTTTATAATTATCAGTTATTGTTTTTATTTCACAAATAAAAACTTTAAGATACAAACAGTTTGTATGACACTTTTGATTATCTGCTTCTCATATTTTGACCAAGTTACAATTATCTGGCATTATATATTTACTTTTATCAGGGATTATTATACTGCTCATAGTATGCAGTTGCTACATACTTTGATTAATAGTAAATTCACTACTGCAGAGAGGATATATTTATTCCATAAAAGTCTATTAATTTCATTCTAACTTCCTGGAGCTGGGAACACACACAAACACTTCTTTGACATGAATTGAAGTGAAACTGAACTAAATAATCAAAACACTTATACAAAAACATTTCAATAACTCGATTTGAATACCGTTTTGCCTTCTGCAACAATATGTGGTTTAATCCCATTTCGTCTAATCCCAATTCGTCTAATCCCATTTCGTCTACACTTTTTGCAATTTGTCCCATTTTGTCTACAACCAATTTACACCCCGGTGCCATTTCGTCTACACTAAGATTAATGAGACAGACAGTCTAATTCAATAAGACGGACATATTTTGTTTAAAATATGTGGGTTATACATACATTGTGGACCCATACCAGAGCATCTTTTCATTGGAAATTGTTTTATTTTATCGTTCTATTTTTGATAATTTTTATCTGATTATATTGGAATGTCGCAATTACTTTAAGGGACTCATGGCATTCTGCCAGTCTTAGTCTACATTATGTACAAAGTCCGAAAGATGTAAAACAAAAGAAACACAAAGTTCATAACAAATTTTAATAATCATTTCATATTTCATGCTTAATACAATATAAAATATAAGAATCTATTATTGTTGCAAAGGCAAAAATGATCAGCAGTTTGTTCAAAAATCAATTTCCATTGAGACCCCCTTAATAAAGATAAAAGCAGTAATTGCTTAAAGTTTTCACACCAAGATTTATAATTGCTTTAAGAAAGGTCAATGTAAGATGAAATGGCAATCTCCGTAGACATATAGCTATGTATATTCATTTTATGGACAGTAGACGACATGGGAACAAGGGTGTAGACGAAATGGGACAAAAAACTGTAGACGAAATGGGATGCTACCCAATATGTAGTCTTCTCATTCATTATAAATAAAGCTAAAGTATGGCTTCAATGCGGACTTTTTGGGGTTAGCTACACTCGCCATGCTGAATTTACTATTTGGCGAGCATTACTCATGGCTTCATCTGTTCTTAGGCATCCCATTCTGCTTTTATACAATATTTTGGCCGTTCTGAAATGAACATTGAATAAGACTTGATATTTCATGGCAAACAACAGGTTTGTTAAAATAAGAATAATGACGATTGATCATTTAAGATTTATAATATTACATATTACAAAACATTTAAATGAGTTTATAACGGCAATACAGCCCACAGCACGATCTTACGTATAACCTTTTTCCTTAATTTTGACCCTATTGACCCCAATTTCGTTTAAATTCAATGCATTTTTTGTCATTTTTTCTGCAACAATATTAGATTTTTTATTGCATACAACATGTGTTTGTAAAACTAATTTAAACCAAGATTAATCATTTAACATTTATAATCTGATGTTTAAATGTATTTATAAAGGCAACATTGAACAGAAAATGATGTTTTGCATAGCACCGATTCGTCATTTGGCAAATAGCCGTGATCTTTTTTAAAATTCATCGCATTTTTTTTCCACAGATTTTACAAACAATTCTAGATAATTCTCGGCAACCATCAGGTATAATCAAATGATTAAAACCAAGATTGATCATTCAACATTTATAATATAACATTTAAATGTGTTTATAACGGCAATATAGAACACAAATTGGTCCTATGTTTAGCCTGTATTCTTCGTTTTGTCATTTTTGACCACAATTTTGTGAAAAAAATCGACTTCAGAAACTAATTGCAATAACTATCATTTTTTGTTTAAATACAAGCTCAAAATTAATGTAAATGTAAAAAATAAAGATCGAAATTATGTAATGTACTTACATTCTTGGTTATTCCTATTTAAAATAATGATTTTTAATTAAAACAGCACATCGAAAAAGAATTTACGAAGTGGATAATGACCAGAGGGGCTAATGTCCGCTTTTTTTATAGCGAGGCGAAGATAACGGAACTTATCGATGCGTTTCATATCCCTGTAATTATGTAATATAGTGTCCCTGCTTTCACTGAATAGACTGATTGCTCCTTAAAAGCTAAAATATTGTGATATAATTTTATATCATAAGAATACTAGATTTTAATTAATACCAAACTACTTTTGAGGGCTCTGTTAATAGTAAATGAATTCCCCTTTTTATACGCCCGTTTTGAAAACGGATGGTATTATAGTTTTACGTGCGGCGTATGGGCGGGCTGGCCGGCGGGCGGCGTCCAGTATGTTGTCAGCTCAATAACTTTAGAAGCCTTTGTCCAATCATCACCAAATTTGGTCAGAATGTGTATTGGGATAATATCTCGGACAAGTTTGATAACTAACCATATCGCTTTAGTCAATCGAGAGTTATCGCCCTTTTATTAAAGAAATTACCTAAAATTGGTATTGTTAGCTCAATAACTTTAGAAGCCTTTGTCCAATCATCACCAAATTTGGTCAGAATGTATATTGGCATAATATCTCGGACAAGTTTGATAACTAGCCATATCGCTTTAGTCAATTAAGAGTTATCGCCCTTTAATTATAGAAATTACCTAAAATTGGTCTTGTCAGCTCAATAACTTTAGAAGCCTTTGTCCAATCATCACTAAATTTGGTCAGAATGTGTATTGGCATAATATCTTGGACAAGTTTGATCACTTACCACGTTATCTTATGTCCCTTGAAATGGCCAAAACTGTACTAACAGTGTCTGCTCTCTAAATTTGCCTGATATGCAACCAATTATCACTATACTTAATTGGTCTCAAAAAAACAGGACGGGCGTATTTTGTGACATTTGGCACTCTTGTTCACAATGTTTTCAATTCTGTATCTTGACTATGAATTCATTTTTCCAAATGTGGAGTAGTTGCTCATAATGAGGTATTTCTCCTTTTTCACACTCCTTTTTAACACTTTCTCACATGCAGGTGTAAGACTAATTGGTCAAAATAAGCTTTTTTCTCATTTTGAAACAATGTTTCCGCCTATTTTCAATTATCATACCTTCATTTTTGTCCCCCGCTTTTAGCGAAAGCTGGGGACTATTATTTCTCATTCGTCAGTCCGTCCGTCAGTCCGTCAGTCACGCTGTCACAAAAACTTTAACCTTGGTCATAACTTCTGAACCGTAATAGGTACTGCTTTCATATTTCACATGTGTATTCCTTGTGACAACCCCTTTCCATCAATACCAATTTTTGTGACCTTGACCCTGGCGGGGGACCATGATTCTCTGAATTTGCTTGTTTAGACAGTTTCCTCAATTTTTCAAATCAGCATATCACCAGATTTAAAATTCTTTTACTTTGGTAAGACATGTATTAGATATGGAAGAGTCTAAATCAATTAGTATCATTGAAAAGGAATTTCTGGCTTATCATTAAAAATGTATGTATACAAAAAGAAAATGTCATGTATATTACAGTTTAATTTTTAGCTCGCCAGTACGAAGTACAGGAGAGCTTATGTGTTACCGTCGGCACCGTCGGCGGCGTCGGCATCGGCGGTGGCGTAGACACCTAGGTTTAAGGTTTGTGTTTAAGGTTTTCATTTGGGTTTTAAGGGTTTATACCTTTAGGAACCATTTGTCATCTATCTACGCACACCACTACACCCGTCCTGACCCTGGGTGAAGGTCAAGATCATTTCTACTTGGTTCTACTTGGTTCAGTTACAAGGTTTAAGGTTTGCGTTTAACGTTTAACATATCACTCTGCATTCACTATTATGACATTGATTGCTTTCATATTTAGTTTATACATTTAGGAACTATTGGTCATCCATCTACGCACACCACTACACCCGTTCTGACCCTGGGTCAAGGTCAAGGTCATTTCTACTTGGTTCAGTTACAAGGTTTAAGGTTTGCGTTTAACGTTTAACATATCACTCTGCAGTCACTATTATGACATTGATTGCTTTCATATTTAGTTTATACATTTAGGAACTATTGGTCATCCATCTGCGCACACCACTACACCCGTCCTGCACCTGGGTCAAGGTCAAGGTCATTTCTACTTGGTTCAGTTACAAGGTTTAAGGTTTGCGTTTAACGTTTAACATATCACTCTGCATTCACTATTATGACATTGATTGCTTTCATATTTAGTTTATACATTTAGGAACTATTGGTCCATCTACGCACCCCACTACACCCGTCCTGACCCTGGGTCAAGGTCAAGTTATATCAGAGTTATTGCCCCTTTTATGTCAAAAAATCTAACTTTTTCGTCACGTTTTCAAATAACTTTTTTTCTACTCAAAGGATTAGATTGAAACTTCTGACAAATGTTTATATCAATGTGTGTGATTGGTTCACAAAAGGGGGATAATCCAAATAATTTTATATCAGAGTTATTGCCCCTTTTCTGTCAAAAAATTAAATTTTCAAATAACTTTTTTTCTACCCGAAGGATTGGATTGAAACTTCTGACAAATGTTACTTTTTTTTTTATTCGACGTCTGTCTGTCTATTTTTTTTTTTATCCGGCGTCTGTCTGTCTGTCTGTCCGTCACACTTTTTTCGTCACGTTTTCAAATAACTTTTGTTCTACTCAAAGGATTAGATTGAAACTTCTGACAAATGTTTTTATCAATGTGTGTGATTGGTTCACAAAAGGGCGATAATCCAAATAATTTTATATCAGAGTTATTGCCCCTTTTCTGTCAAAAATTTAAATTTTCAAATAACTTTTTTTCTACTCAAAGGATTGGATTGAAACTTCTGACAAATGTTTATATCAATGTGTATGATGGGTTCACAAAAAGGGGGATAATCCAAATATTTTTATATCAGAGTTATTGGCCCTTTTCTGTCAAAAATTTAATCTACTCAAAGGATTGGATTGAAACTTCTGACAAATGTTTATATCAATGTGTATGATGGGTTCACAAAAGGGGGATAATCCAAATATTTTTATATCAAGAGTTATTGCCCCTTTTCTGTCAAATATTCAAATTACTTTTTTTCTGCTCAAAGGATTGGATTGAAACTTCTGACAAATGTTTACATCAATTTTTGTGATGGGTTCACAAAAGGGGGATTTATATAATCCAAATATTTTTTATATCAGAGTTATTGCCCCTTTTCTATCAAAAATTAAAATTTTCTGACAAGGCGCCGGCAGGTGACACACGTGCTCCGGGGAGCTCCGGGGAGCACTCCATTCTAGTTGAACTTAGAATTTTTGTCAAAAGTATTGAAAAGGTGTATTATCTTGCAATAGGTGATACTGTGCGACTTTACCTAATACTTTAACTGTACTGAAGTAGGCCCTGATATACGATGGCCCTGATAGGCGAGCTATATTGTCCTCCGACAACTCCTGTTAGAATAATTCATCCTTATTTTTGTTTATACATGGCTAGATTACCAACATTGTTTAACCCTTTTTCACATACAGATGCTTTCTGATGACTGCAGCAGACTACTTTTGAAAACATTGTGGCAAAAGGAGAAATAACTCATAAACAATGCTTTCACCTCTTTCAAAAATGAATTATTACCTCCACTGGCAGAAAGCCAGTCAAGCTTATGTTATGGCAAATTGTCTGTCATGCGAGTATCAGTGCATAAACCTTTGGTTAAAACAACTGCTCCTCTCTAACCACCAGGCCAATTGGAATGAAGCTTCATAGGAAGCATCTTCTATTTGTCCTCTTCTATAGTCCTTCAACTGTTTTGGATCCATGCAAAATTCTGGTTTTCCTGACAACTGTAAGAAAAACTTTCAAAATCTTCTTCTACAAAACTGACTGGCTGATTTTCTAATCATTTTGTAGAAATGTTCCTTGTGTGACTGTCTACACAAGAGTGATTTAAGTTTTGAAGAAAAAAATGTGCCAAAGAAGAAATTTATTTCCATATTTTGCCTAGAAATTTTACAAAATGGTCTGCTGCAGAACTGTTGCATGTGATAACCCTTTCCCTTATAAAGAGGCATTCCTATGCCTTTGCAGCAGAAGACTATTGAAAGCATTGTGACAAAAGGATACATTGCTGATTACAATCATTTTCTCCTTTTTGCCACAATCTTTTCAACTCGATTTAATATTTTACTTTCATTTCAAGAGCTTTTCCATATTTTTTCCTACATGTTTACAAAGTCTTCTGCTGCAGGTTTGTTGTCTGTGGTAAAGAGATAAAGAACTAATAATATTATTTCTGATGTTTTGTTTCTAGTTTGAGAAAGCCTCACAGATTCAGAGTATCGATATTGGAAATGAAGGTTCAGCCTTTGTGGAAATTTTAGTTGGAAAGTCGACTGGATCCGACAAAGATTACCAAGTAAGTCAGAGGTAAATGGTTACCTCCCCTTTTATCACACTATCACATAGGGATGGTACACTACAGTGTAATCAAAACAGACAGAATTCTGCACATGACTTTTTCTAAGATTAAAGCTGAGAGGTTAATTGTGCATGCCAAGTTGATATAAACAGTGAATTTATAGACATTCCAATGTATGTTTATTATTAAATACCTTGAGTTTATTTCCTGATACAAGATACCTCAATAAAAAGTTTCTCCTAGACAAGTTATTGTTTCATATATAACAAGCTTTGTTTCCAAAAATCCAATGCTTCAAATGCCAAACGTTATCTATAACCTTAAATTTGATTGGTTGACAGCTTGTCCAAACAATCGAGAGTTCAGCCTCCATCCGTTGTAAAATATAGTGGAAATATTGTACAACAAGAAACCAGTTTAAGACAATGGCTCAGCGGTAGAACATGGGCCCCATGGTCTAAAAGATCAAAGGTTTAGTTCCAGTGAGAGCGGGGGGTCTAAATTAGGAAGAACTAGTACTTGTTGAATACTCAGAAAGCAGACATGGAGAGGGGTTAATATAAATTAATCATAATATATACATCATCAATTCCTTTCTATTTAAATTCATCAATTCCTTTCTATTTAAATTGTTCATTTCAGGTCATATCTAATCTTTTCCTACACACAACAGATGACTTTGAAGACATTTTTATAGTCAAACATTTGGAAATTATTATTAGTTATTAATGTTCAAAACATTTTGGCAAAAGGAAAAAAAAATAGTCTAAATGGGCAAAATCTTTGTTTGCAACATTATTTTCAGAAGTCATCGACTGCAGAGGTGTCAGAAAGTGTCTGTTTTTGGGAAATTTCCGAATCTTTTGTTGGGATGATTCATTGTTAAATAGACACATTTTGACAAGCAAAAAGAGAAATTACTCATAATTTTCCATTTGTCACAATGTTTTCAAATTGATTTTAATTGAACTTTCATTTTTAGAGATTTGTCATATTTGTGCATTGACATTTCAAAATCCTCTCATGCAGATTTGTTGTATGTTGGAAAGGGGAATTAAAAGAAGGGATATTTATCTTTGAAAACCCTGTTATCTATTCTTTATGTAGACCCCTGTCTTAAGTGTAAATAAATAGAAATAATCCTGCTACTTTTTCCTTTTATTCCAGGTTTTGTTGGTGGCCTCCACTTTTATGACGCCTTTAGAAGCTCGAAGTGGCTCGAATAGGACCAGTGTGCGAATGTTCGGTCAAAGCAAACTGTCGGCCACTGCAGTCAAGGAAAAATGGGACAGGGCTAAGGTTGTTTGTACACAGCCATTTAATAAGGTTTGATATGTTTTTTACACTTTCCCAGTTGCCTTATATGGCTATAGTGAAAACTTAAAAAATCTTCTTCTCCGAAAGTGTCGGGCCGATTTTCAAATAATTTTGTAGAAATGTTCCTTGGGTGACCCTCTATCAGATTCCTTCAAGCCACGTTGATTGGTCGAAAGGCCGCCATGGGGGGGGGCGGGGCTATTTTGCCTTATATGGCTATAGTGCAAACTTAAAAAATCTTCTCCTCCAAAAGTGTCTGGCCGATTTTCAAATAATTTTGTAGAAATGTTCCTTGGGTGATCCTCTATCTGATTTCTTCAAGCCATGTTGATTGGTAAAAAAACATGGCCGCCAGGGGTCGAGGCTTTTTTGCCTTATATGGCTATAGTGAAAACTTAAAAAATCTCCAAAAGTGTCAGGCCGATTTTCAAATAATTTTGTAGAAATGTTCCTTGGGTGACCCTCTATCAGATTCCTTGAAGCCATGTTGATTGGTCGAAAAACATGGCCGCCAGGAGGGGGCGGGGCTATTTTGCCTTATATAGCTATAGTGCAAACTTAAGAAATCTTCTCCTCCAAAAGTGTCAGGCCGATTTTCAAAAAATTTTGTAGAAATGTTCCTTGGGTGATCCTCTATCAGATTCCTTCAAGCCATGTTGATTGGTCAAAAAACATGGCCGCCAGGGAGCGGGGCTATTTTGCCTTTTATGGCTATAGTGAAAACTTAAAAAATCTTCTCCTCCATAAGTGTGAGGCTGATTTTCAAATAATTTTGTAGAAATGTTCCTAGGGTGACCCTCTATCAGATTCCTTCGAGCCAAGTTCATTGGTTGGATACTATGCCCGCCAGATGGATGGGCTTATATAGCTAAAGTGAAAAAAAAATCAGGTGAGCGATTCCAGGGTCATCATGGCCCTCTTGTTTATCTTAACCCTTTCTCTCATATAGACATTTTCTGACGCCTCTGCAGCAGACGGCTTTTTGAAAACATAGTGACACAAAAAGGAATTGCACAAAACGTGCAATTTCTCCTTTTGCCACAATGTTTTCCACTTCTTGTCATAGGTTATCCATCCAATTATGGAGATTTTCTATTTTTAGCTCTACTGGCCAAAGGCCAGAAGGGCTTATGTCGTGGCGATTTGTCCGTCGTCCGTGCGTGCGTGCGTCCGTAAACAATTTCTTGTTAACAGGATACAGTCTTCACTTTTGATTGTATCTCAACCAAACTTATACAGTAGTTAGATATCCATGAGAGCTCGATAGCGATTTCAATTATAGTTTTGTGATACATCTTAAAAGCAATAATTAAAAGGACCAACCTTGATCTTTATATTTTGTGGCGGCGTATATTGTGGCGGCACTGCCTTTATTGTATCTCAATCAAACTTATACAGTAGTTAGATATCCATGAGAGCTTGATTCCTTTCGAAAACAAGTCAGATCCGCCCCATGCATGACTGAATTATGGTCCTTGAAATTGTCAAAATTGCTATAATAGGGCTTGTTAACATGATACAGTCCTTATTTTTGATTGTATCTCAATCAAACTTATACAGTAGTTAGATATCCATGAGAGTTTGGTTCATTTCTAAAAAACGGCCAGATCTACCCATGCATGGCTGGATTATGGCCCTTGAAATTGTCAAAATTGCTATAATACAGCTTGTGAACACAATAGAGCTTCCATTTACTATCTGATCTTCACCAAACTTAGATGGTATTTGAATATTGATGACATATTGGTTCCTTTTGAAACAAGCCAGATCAATGCCAGTAGAGCATAGGCCCTCATGGGCCTCTTGTTTGACAAAATACGTTCAAAGTCGTCTGCTGCAGAATTGTCGTATGAGGGAAAGGGTTAACACTGATGCATCAGTCATAATTTTATCCCCTTAAGCCTGAGCCCCAAGGAGCAAAACCATGACTACCATTTTCAAAGTCTTTGGTATGGCTAGATCGGGGATCAAACCCTGGTCTCCTGCTCCCAACGCTCTAACCAGTACATTAGCCCTTTACCTCATACGACAATTCTGCAGCAGATGACTTTGAACATATTTTATCAACAAAAAGAAAATCTCTTTAATTGAATTGATAACCTATAACTAAAAAAAAAAGTGGAAAACATTGTGGCAAAAGGAGAAATTGCTCGTTTTGAGCTGTTTTCTCTTTTGTCTCTATGTTTTCAAAAAGCCGTCTGCTGCAGAGGAGTCAGAAAGCGTCTATATGAGGGAAAGGGTTAGGAGATGGTCTATTCAGAAATCAAATTTTTACTCCTAGAAAGTTTACATATTATGTTGGAAAAGGTTAAGTATTTTCAATTTGACAGTCTTAAATGTAATTATTAAGATTGGCCCTTTCCCCTATACAAACAAGTATACAGCAGATGACTTTGAAAACATCTAGGTAAAACTGTGGAAAGTCGCTCTAAGTGAATATCGTTATGAGCATTTCTCCTTTTGCCACATTCTTGTCAAAATGCGTCTACATAATTATGAGAAATTGTTAATAAAGTAAAAGATTGTTTTGAAAAATCTGAATGATAAAAAAAGAAAAATACTCCCTTTATTTAAAATACACATAGATTCTGGTTTATTCTATGTAGCTTCAGAACTAAAAAAAGTTATGTTAAAAGGAGAAATAACTCACATTATTCCAAATATGGTTTTATCAGTAGAAAGCTTTCTAAGTTTGAACCAAAACTCTGCATGACCTTTACACACTCTTTTTCAGACAAATACATTTGGCCTGTCCTTCATCAAGTTTCATTCCACACCATCCGCAGCAGATAAGGAACCAACAGTGAGTCAAACAGTTTATATCATAAATGACGTCGCCTGGAGTGTAATAAAGCCATTGAATAAATTGCGTATTCAACTAGTGTAATAACAATGCTACGTAACGTGACGTCATAACGTAACATTTAGCGTTGTAAATACGTGCGCTTTATAGCGCCGTTTATATGGATATAGCGCTGTAAATTATTAAATTAATATTTATGATATAAAAAGAACATTACATTCATGGTCATTCAATACGAAATTTATTAAACTCGTTTTCTAAAGGTGATAAAAACTCGCCAAGGCTCGTTCTTATCAATTTCAGAAAACTTGTTTAATAAATTCCGTATTGAATGACCACTGATGTAATATCCTCTATTTACATGAGCCATCGCGAGAAAACTAACATTATGGCCTTTGCGTAATGTATCGACCCAGATCAGCCTGCGCAGTCCAAGCAGACTACCCCCGGCTGACACATTCCGTCTCAGGGGAATACAGGTATATAGGTATGATTACCGAAACAGAAAATCCGCAGGAGGCGAAAAGTGTTTATCCGGGTTAGCCTGCGCGGCATGATTAGACTGATCTGACGAGTTCACAATGTTGGTTTTCTCGCGGGATGGCTCACATGTATTCAGACTTCTAGATCAGGGGTATAATTCATGTTAATTCTTTTCATGGTCTCTAATCCTTATTTGATCTTCAAAACCCATGTTGTGACTACTCGAAAGAATTATCTCCGTTAACCCTTTCCCTCATATAGAAGCTTTCTGATGCCTCTGAAGCAGAAGGCTTTTTCAAAACATAGTGACAAAAAAAGAAATTGCTCAAAACGAGCAATTTCTCCTTTTGCCACAATGTTTTCCACTTTTAGTCATAGGTTATCCATTCAATTATAGAGATTTTCCATTTTTTAACAAAATACGTTCAAAGTTGTACGAGCAATTTCTCCTTTTGCCACAATGTTTTCCAATTTTAGTCATAGGTTATCCATTCAATTATAGAGATTTTCCATTTTTTAACAAAATACGTTCAAAGTTGTCTGCTGCAGAATTGTCCCATGAGGGAAAGGGTTAAACAATTATTTTGAGTACCCAGGGCTTGACATTAACTGTTGTCTGATTGCCCGGGACAAGTAACAGTCGAGTCTGGGCAAGTTGCCTTTCCAAGTAGATGTATGATTGGCGAATAGAAATCAATTCTGTGAAAAAATATATTGACCTCACATGTCAATATTTGATCAAATCCTGTTGAGTTTATGTTGTAAAATTGGTGATAAACAGGCTACAAACAAAACAAGAAATCAGTAAGTTCTGCAAACCTAACATATTCACACATACTCTTATTTCTATGGGTTATTCCAAAAGTGCTATTTATAACACTTGATAACTTGTAAAGGATGCATTCAAACCAATCAATACTTATTTACATTTCAAATAGATTAGCGTTAAATAGTTCCTATTAACAAGTCTTGAACAAACAAGATTATGATTAAAGAATGTCGAATTATTAATTTGACTGAAGATGATGTTTGTTTTTTACACAATTACATAGGAAATGATTTCTTTTTTGACATGTAGATCTAGATCTAAATGTCAGCTGTCAAAAATTACTTAGGGTACCTGTAAACACAAATATTATTTTTATGCCCCCGGAATCTCCGATTCGGTGGGCATCTAGTTTTTGGCCTGTCTGCACGCACGTCTGCACATCTGCACGTCTGTCTGCACGAAAAAAACCATATTTCACATGTGTATTCCTTGTGACATGACCTTTCTGTCAGTATCAAAATTTTTGTCCCTGCGACCTTGACCTTTGACCTAGATGTTGCCATTCTCGAAAAAAACTTTAACCTTGGCCATTACTTTTGAACCATAACAGGTACGGCTACCATATTTCACATGTATATTCCTTGTGACATGACCTTTCTGTCAGTACCAAAAATTTTCACCTTGCGACCTTGACCTTTGACCTAGATGTTGCCATTCTCGAAAAAAACTTTAACCTTGACCACTTCTTTAGAACCATAAGAGGTACGGCTACCATATTTCACATGTGTATTCCTTGTGACATGACCTTTCTGTCAGTACCAACATTTTTCACCTTGCGACATTGACCTTTGACCTAGATTGTTGCCTTTCTCGAAAAAATCTTTAACCTTGGCCATTACTTTTGAACCATAACAGGTACGGCTACCATATTCCACATGTGTATTCCTTGTGACATGACCTTTTTGTCAGTACCAACATTTTTGACCTTGCGACCTTGAACGTTGACCTACATGTTGCCATTCTCAAAAAAAACTTTAACCTTGACCACTTCTTTTGAACCATAACAGGTAAGGCTACCATATTTCACATGTGTATACCTTGTGACATGACCTTTCTGTCAGTACCAAAATTTTTCACCTTGCGACCTTGACCTTTGACCTAGATGTTGCCATTCTCGATAAAAACTTTAACCTTGACGACTACTTTTAAACCATAACAGGTACGGCTACCATATTTCACATGTGTATACCTTGTGACATGACCTTTCTGTCAGTACCAAACTTTTGATCTTGCGACCTTGACCTTTGACCTAGATGTTGCGATTCTCGAAAAAAACCTTTAACCTTGACCACTACTGTTGAACCATAACAGGTACGGCTACCATATTTCACATGTGTATATCTTGTGACATGACCTTTCTGTCAGTATCAAAAATTTTCACCTTGACCTTTGACCTAGATGTTGCCATTCTCGAAAAAAACTTTAACCTTGACCACTACTTTTGAACCATAACAGGTACGGCTACCATATTTCACATGTGTATTCCTTGTGACATGACCTTTCTGTAAGTACCAACATTTTTGACCTGGCGACCTTGACCTTTGACCTAGATGTTGCCATTCGGGGGGCATCAGGGTTTCACAAACACATCTTGTTTTCAATGGAAATAAAATCTTCATTTAGAAGGTAACAACATTTGAAGACTCATGAAAGAAATAAAAAAATAGATCATTCTAATGTCTTTGTTTATCGTGCATTTTCTACTTTCTGAAAATTGGATAATTCAAGGAAGTATTCACACTCACTCTTATAACTTGCTACTAAATTTATCAGTGTGTAAGTTAAATGCACTAAATCTGTTTTTATTAGCTCACCTGAGCTTTGCTCAAGGTGAGTTATTGTGATCGCCTTTTGTCCGGCGTGCGTCATGCGTCAACTTCTTCTCCTCAGTAACCAGTGGGTCAATTGCGATGAAACTTCTCAGAAAGCATCCTCTCAATGACCTCACCAAATTTCCTACAAATTTTTGGGATCCATGCAGGATTCTGGTTTCCATGAAAAAGGAATGAAAAAAAACTTGATTGGACGAAAAAACATGGCCGCCAGGGGGGGGCGGGGCTATTTTGCCTTATATGGCTATAGTGAAAACTTAAAAAATCTTCTCCTCCGAAAGTGTCTGGCCAATTTTTAAATAATTTTGTAGAAATGTTTATTGGATGACCCTCTATGAAATTCCTTCAAGCCATGTTGATTGGTAAAAAAACATGGCCGCCAGGGGGGGCGGGGCTATTTTGCCTTATATGGCTATATTGAAAACTTAAAAAATCTTCTTCTCCGAAAGTGTCAGGCCGATTTTCAAATAATTTTGTAGAAATGTTCCTAGGGTGACCTTCTATCAGATTCCTTCAGGCCAAGTTGGTCGGAAACTATGGCCGCTAGGGGGGGCGGGGCTTATATAGCTAAAGTGAAAAAAAAAAATCAGGTGAGCGGATCCAGGGCCATCATGGCCCTCTTTTTACACAAATCACTGCATGATAGTTTATTTACTGGTGTTAAAAATTAAAGCACTGACAAACAGTTTGATAACTTACCAGACCATTTCAGAGGCTTGTGTTAGTGGCTAACAAAAACTGACTTTTGAAAACATTGCGGCAAATGGAGAAATGCTAAACATCATAATTATTTTCCTTTTATGACAATATTTCCCACTCTTTTCAATTCTAATCTTACACTTTCAGAGACTTTCAATACTTTTGCCTAGATGTTTTTAGATCACCCAAGCTGTGGGTTGAGGGTGATTTATTCTGATCCCTCTCTGTCTGTCGTCTGACTGTTGTTAGCTTTTAGCTTTAAACAACTGAACCAGTTTCGATCTAAATTCACAGAAATGTTCATTTGGTGGTCCTCTTTAAAAATTGTTCCAAAATTATAAAAGGGCTTGTCTCTTTTCAAGATAATTGCAGAGAAATCTAGCTTCAGTCACACTCTACTTGATTTATTCGATCCATATTGATTGGTTACAAAATTATAGCAACCAGTAGTCATCACAAAAGGCATAACATTTACTTTTAGCTTCAAATGACAACTTTAACAATTCCACTGGACCATCTTCAAATTAACTTAACAGGAATGTTTCTTTGTTGGTCCTCTTTCAAAATTGTTCAAAGATATACATTCCTTGTAGAACTTTTGGTTGCTGCAGCACCAGAAAGGGAGAACAATGCCCAAACTTTAAAATTCTTCCTCTCTGAATCTGCTTGTCAGCGTCCAAGATAATTTGGTAGAACTGCTTAAAAGCTGTTCAAGCCATATATATTTGATGAAACACAGTGCAGCAAGGCGGATTCAAAAAAGGGGAAAAATGACAAAAATTTATAATTCCATTCTTTTTAAAGTTCTTTTCTGTTTTTTAGATATTAGCAGTTACATATTTGCTACATACAAGTAATTGATTTAATGCCATCTTGGACCTCTTGATAAAGTTGTCTGCTGCAGATTTGTTGTAATAATGGTAAACACTTTTGATGCAAACATGATTCAAAAATTTGTACGAGCACTATATAGTATGAAACAATGATGAAACATATTGGGCTAGTTATATTTGAGTTTGGGCAAGTAAATTCTCAAAGTAGTTGCCAGACTTGTTCAAAAGTAAACCATTCCTACATACAGAAGCCTAAGGATGCCTCTGCAGCAGAAGATGGTTAAAAATACTGCAATGAGGAATTTCACCTTTTGTCACAATGTTTTTGACTGTTTGATAATAAAACTTCATTTATAGAGATTTTCAATGTTTAAGCCAAGATGTTATAAAGTCGTCTGCTGCAGATTTGTTGTATGTGGGAATGGGTCAATATAAAGGCCTGGTACCTTTAATATATGTGAGCCATTCCACAATAAAACCGACATTATAGACTCTTAACCCTTTCCCTCATATGATAATTCTGCAGCAGTCGACTTTAAACGTATTTTGTAAAAACATAGAAAATCTCCATAATTGAATGGATAACCTATGACTAAAAGTGGAAAACATTGTGGCAAAAGGAGAAATTGCACGTTTTGTGCAATTTCTTCTTTTGTCACTATGTTTTCAAAAAGCAGTCTGCTGCAGAGGCGCCCAAAAGCATTTATATGAGGGAAAGGGTTAAAGGGGATATAGGTATAGAATAAACTAATGATTCCTGAAACAGAAAATCTGCATGAGGCGAAAAGTGTCTGTCCGGTTAGGCTGATCCGGGTCGATATTTTACGCAGAATACACAATGTTGGTTTTCTCTCTTGTTTTCTTTTTACTTTTTTGGTCTATGTGGAATGGTAGCCTGGAAAGAGAGGGGTGTGGAGATGTGGTACACATATTCATATTACAGTGATATACAATTCATTTGCCATCAAATATTGAATACAACAATTAGCATTGAAAAGAGTTGAAAACGTTGTGGCATAAGACGTTATTGCGTGCTGCAAAGGCATCTGTACATGTATGTGGGAAAGGTTTTAGAGTAATAAAAGTTGAATGGTAAATAAACTGTGGATTTTTTTTACCTTGCAGAAAACAGATGAAAAGAAGATTGGATTTTTTAAGCTTAAGACCGAAGAGGGTGGGGATGTTAAGACGGGGTCATTATTTGCTCACAGAGCTGACACGCCTATTGATATAAAACCACCTGTTACAGGTAAGATACTTTTGAAAGACTGGTGTAGAGGTAGAGCGTTGGCCTCTCATACAGTTAAGAACATCTTGAAATTGACAAATTTACCGTTCACGCTCCGCTCCGTTCCGTTCCGCTCCGCTCACGTTCCAATCCGCTCTCAAAGCGTTCACTCATTCATAACATTGTGATTGCTTTTTTCCGTTCCGTTCAGATTGAGCGCTTTTTTTTTTTCGATCAAAATCCGTTCAACGATTTGATTGGCTTAAATTATTTTGTTTCGTTTATATTTTTCTTTACTTAACCCTAAATATCAACAAACGATCTAGAGTTTTTTCAGCACAATCGTTAGTAGCAAATCGTATTACGAAAATGATCATATTAATAATATGTGTTACATTCTAATTCAATCGGATACTTGAGTGTCTTATAAAACAAAAGTTTAGTATACAAATATGACTTTTAATAAAATAGTTTCGTAAAATAATTATCGGATAGTTGTTGCAACCGTTCAATGAGCGAATGATTGGATTTTTGCAATCAGTATGATTATAGTTCAGTTCAGAGCGCAAAATTCCGTTCCGCTCATAAAGCGTTCCAATCACGCTCACAATCCAATCACGTTCCGCTCAGATTGTCAATTTCATGATGTTCTTAACTGTACCAAAGGTCCCGGGTTCGAGTCCAGTGATCAGTGGGTTCAGACGTTGTGATTTTTCCTGACAAACTGGTTAAGTCTCCAGGAATCAGACATAGAGCATGATTAATATAAGCTGAAAGCTTGTTTCGCAATCTATGTAAAATAATAAGTTTAGACTAATCATAATATTCTAAATTTCCCTAAATCTTTCCCAGCAGACAACTTTGATAACATTTTGGGCGAAAAACAGGAAAGTCTCCATAAGTAAAAGTATGATTATTGAAAAGAGTTGAAAATATTATGGCAAAAGAGAAATTGCTCATTATTTTTGCCACAATGTTTTTAACCCTTTCCCTCATACGGCAATTCTGCAGCAGACGACTTTGAACGTATTTTGTCAAAACATAGAAAATCTCCATAATTGAATGGATAACCTATGACAAAAAGTGGAAAACATTGTGGCAAAAGGAGAAATTGCACGTTCTGTGCAATTTCTTCTTTTGTCACTATGTTTTCAAAAAGCCGTCTGCTGCAGAGGCGTCAGAAAGCGTCTATATGAGGGAAAGGGTTAAGAGTCATCTCTTGCAGATACGTCACATTCGGTCTGAAAATTGGGAAATAGTTATTTTAAAATCAATATTTACCTGACTGGTATATTTGTTTAACACTTTCCCACATACAACAAATCTGCAGCAGACGACTTTGAACACATCTCATCAAAAAAACAAAAAAATCTCTCTATAAGAAGGTTTACTTACTGACAAAAGTTAAAATCATTGTGGCAAAAGGAGAAACTGCTTGTTTTGAGCATTTTCTACTTTTGTCACAATGTTTTCAAAAGTCTGCTGCAGAGTCGTCAGAAAGCGTCTATATGTTGCAAAGGGTTCAAAGTTTTAACTGAATTTCTCCTTTCAAACAAGTCATCTACAGCATATGACCAGAGTCAAAAGTGGTGGCTGTTTTTGGTAAGAGAATGTGTTGAATGCAAACATGATGTACTTAATATTCCTAAAATAAAGGTGCTGCTGCTATTAGGGCTGCATCCAGACTGGCAGAAGACTCAAAACCAAGGCCAGCATTATCTGCATCCGAGCCATCAATATCGAAACATTCACCAGCATCAACTGGGGCAGCTAAATCCTCTCATGAAGACAAGGTCAAACAAAAGAAAGTTGTAGAGGTGAAGACTGAACCATCTGCGAAATCTTCCCCTGTACGAGTTGTTCTATATTTCTATATTAACCCTTTCCCTCATATAGACGCTTTCCGACGCCTCTGCAGCAGACGGCTTTTTGAAAACATAGTGACAAACGAAGAAATTGCTCAAAACGAGCCATTTCTCCTTTTGACACAATGTTTTCCACTTTTCGTCATAGGTTATAGAGATATTCTATATTTTGACAAAATATGTTCAAAGTCATCTGCTGCAGGGTTGTTGTATGAGGGAAAGGGTTAAGCTGGTAGAGTGTCAGTCATTTGTATCAAAGGTCCCTGGTTCAAATCCTGTGATGAGTGGGTTCTGCCTTTTAGATTTTTCTTACGGGGCGAGTACTGGTTAAGTCTCCAGGAAGCAGCCATCATGCATGATTGATATAAGTTGATCTTGTTTGTAAAATGAATAAGTTCTTTAAAACAGACCTTATTGAATTTTTGATAGGTGTAGATCTTCCTGCACATTCTTGCAATCGTATCCAAATACTCAATGTTTGTCAGATATTTCTTGTGATTGGCAAACAGTGCAGATTCAGATCAAACTGCATAAATAGATCTGAATTTACCAAGTCACATAATCATGCCCTGTTCTTTGATTTATTAGATCGCCGCTTATATGCAGATCAGTTGATGCTAGTTATGTTGAATTCTTGATGTAACATTGAATTCTTGAAAAAAAAATGCCATAATCCCGAAACAGTTTTTTTTTACACAATGCATTTGCTTTTCCCATTCTGTCAGGTGTAATGTACACAATACTCTTGTTTGCATAACACATTGATTCTACATCTGCACCATAGCATCACTGACAGGTGATGTTATTAAACAGTGATGGTATAGTTAGGCAGTGTATATCTGTAGACAATAGAAAAACTGATATACTGATGCTGTGTGTACCAAGTCTTCTGTTAGTATAATGAATTTGTTCAATCCTTTCTTTTCACATGCTATGCTTAACCCTTTCCCTCATACGACAATTCTGCAGCAGACGAATTTGAACATATTTTGTCAAAAAATAGAAAATCTCTTTAATTGAATGGTTTACCTATGACTAAAAGTGGAAAACATAGTGGCAAAAGGAGAAATTGCTCGTTTTGAGCAATTTCTTCTTTTGTCACTATGTTTTCAAAAAGCTGTCTGCTCCACAGGCGTCAGAAAGCGTATATATGAGGGAAAGGGTTAAATGCTGCTAGATTTAGAACATCGGGGTCATAATCACAAATTGTTAATTATTCTTTCATGTATAGTAAATGCCCATAAGATGTTTTCAATGCCTGTTGCTGCAGATTTGTTGTACATTTGAAAGGTCCCTTTCCCTCATATATATGCTTTCTGATGCCTCTGCAGCAATTGTTTCATTTAAAAGGATTTTCTGTGCTTTTACCTAGACGATTTGAAAGTCATATGATGCAGATTTGATGTATGTTTGAAATGTTTAAGAAAACAAGTCAACTCAATCATTTGGTGTATTAATGTTTACAGAAACAAAACAGAGAAAAAAGGAAACACAATGTTAGCGCTGATGATGATACGGAGGAGGAAGAAGAAATACCAAGACCTCCGTTAAAGAAACAGACAACCAGTCTTAGTTCTACTTCTTCCAGGGGAGATAAACCTACACCGATTAAAAAAACTAAATGTAAGTATTCTCTGTGTAAATTGATCTGTCCCAGTCACATGACTGAGAGGTCATTGAACCCTTTATATTACATGACATATTGATATTTATAGTAAGATTTTCGGATGAGAAAAATAATAATTTCCAAGTGCGAAATATTTGCCACATGATCATAGCAGTTGGCAGGATGATATGAAATGATATTGTTTATCAGATGCAATAACCTATAATATTACATATATTATGTCACCAACTACATACCTATTCCATCAGGCAAACTCCATAAACACTGCTACGTTTATCGAAATATAACATCAGTTGCAAAGCAATAAACATGTATTTTGATCAATGGTATATTAACCCTTTCCCCCATATAGACGCTTTCTGACACCTCTGCAACAAAAACTGCAAAAGAAGAAATTGCTCAAAACGAGCAATTTCTCCTTTTGTCACCATGTTTTCAACTCTATTCAATTATTGTACTTTCATTTAAAGGGAGTTCCCAAATTTTATCGGCTATGTTTTCAAAGTTGTCTGCTGCAGAAAGTGTTAAGCTTATAATTTTGTTATCTTCAAAGGTTTATGCAATAATTGTTATCCCTTGTGAATTATCCAGCCAACAGCAAACATTTGTTAACGGGCGAAGATATCACTCGGGATATAATTCAAGTATCACAAGTTCACTGGTTAAATAAACTTTTCTTACTTCTACGTAATCTGATCTTGTTACATGTTTTCATCAAATAACAGCCCAATTTATATAAATGTCACCACACGTATACACATTTTGACGACTTTTAAAAATATCGTGCCAAATTGAGAAATTTCTAATGATGAGCAATTTCACCATTTGCTGCAATGGTTTTAGCTCACCTGAACACAAAGTGAGTTATTCTGATTGCCAAATAATTTTGTGCAAATGTTGCTTGTCTGACCCTCTAACAGATTCTTTCAAGCCATATTGATTGGTCAAAAAACGTAGCTGCCAGGGAGCTTGACTGTTTTACCTTAAATTATTTAGTGAAATAACTTTAAAAGTCTTCTTCTCCAAAAGAATCTGGTTGATTTCCGAACAGTTTTTAGCTCGATTTTGAAAAAACGAGAGCTAATGTCATGATCCTGGCGGCGTGGTCGTCCGGTTAAGGTTTTTTCTGTTTTCTATCAGTCAAGCGTCTGTGCTGTACGCGGTGCTCTTGTTTAGGAATGTTCCTTGGGTTACCTTCTAGCTCATTCCTTTAAGCCATGTTGATTGGTGGAAAAACGTGGTCGCAGGTGGCGGGGGCTGTTTTGCCGTATATGGCTATAGGGAAAACTTTAACATTTTCTCCTCCAAAAGTATATTGCCAGTTTCCACAAATTTTGTAGAAATGTTCTTAGGATGACCCTCTTTCACATTCCTTCAGGCCATTTTGATAAGTTGAAAAACATGGCAGCCAGGGATGCGGCTGTTTTGCCTTATATGGCTATAGTGAAAACTTTTAATATCTTCCTTCTTTGAAAGTATTACTCAGGTGAGTGATCCAGGGCCATTATTGCCCGCTTGTTGTTTCTGTTCAATAATACTTTCATTTGACCAGATTTCCCATAGTTTTGCCTGTATGTTTTCAAAATGTTCTGCTGTATATTTGTATGTTAAATTTTAACCCGATCCCAATTTTCTCAATCTCTATAAGTCCCAGTTCCTCTGTTGGTTGTAAGTTTAAACCCCAGCTTGGCCAACATTCTTTCCAAAGTTTGACCCCAAGCACTTTTTAACTTCCACCAATTTGCTTACAGTTTATGTGGGAACGCAGAAATTTGCTAGGAAAAGACTGTTGTGTGCAATACTGGTGTTAGAAAGCTAGTAAATATATCCATGGGTAGATGAATTGGCCGCAGTGGTATGACTGAAAATTGTTGAACATGGTGTTAAACCCCAATCAATTTATCAATCAAGAAACATTTGTTAGGTTTTAGCCAAAAGAGTTAAGTGTTATCGAATGACAAGCTGGCTTTGTTTTACAGCTGAGCCACCAAAAGAATCCTGTGTAAAAGAATTCAGCAAGATGATGGATGGTGTCAGTTTTGTACTCAGCGGATTTCAAAACCCCCATCGCGGAGAAGTCAGGGATAAAGCTGTATCAATGGGGGCTACCTACAAACCTGACTGGGGGAGAGGATGCACTCATCTCATGTAAGGTTTTTTCAGCTCCTCTAAAGCAATTTTCACAAAAAAAGAAATTCTCTTTTATATTTTTGACACAATATAGCATTGAATATACAACGTTTTGAACTCTATTGAAATAATATCCTTCTGTTTAAAGAGATGTTTTTCTATTATTCATATTGTTTAGATGTTTTCAAAGTTGGCTGCTGCAGATTTGTTTTAAATGTGAAATGGTAATCTACTTCATTTGAACTTTGTTGAGCAAATTTCTTCTTCAATTGTTTGGTTATTTGTATGAAATTTTGTAACATGACAATCACAATGTTTAGATGTGCAAGGCATTATTGTGGGATCTTGTGCATTAAGATTAAGATTTCTGAAGTTATCTACCCCTTGAACAGACTATTTTTTTAAAAAATAACTATCATAAAAGTAGTTAGTAAGTGGGGGTAATATATCTATAGGTGCTACCTATTTACGAAAAAACGCAAGATAATTATAAACAAAAATTAAAGAGCATACTTTAGCCATAAAAAGGGATTTATAAGTAATTGAGTAGACAATAATAATGTTAATGTCATGTTTATTGCATTATCAAAACATATTTGGAATTCGTATTGCTGTTGTCTATTATTACGAACAGAAAATAATTAAGTAAAGACTTTCAGAAAATCAAGGAATATATTTATAATGAACGAAGTTAAAACATGAGGGCCAAAATGATCCTTAATCGATCACCTGCATTATGGTAAAGAGCCGAGCCCCGGTAGCTCAGTCGGTAGCGATGCGGGCTGTCAATCCAGGGGTTGTGAGTTCGAATCCTGGCTCGGCCAACTTTCTTTCCGAGGATTGACAAAAGTCAATGCAACATGCGTCATTCCTCTTCCACCAATGGGCTAAAGTCTATGTGGAAAATCAGCCAGTTGCTTGGGGAGATTGTTGTGTGGAGTACTGGTGTGAGAAAACCAGGAAATGCATGAGTAGGTGAACTGGCCGCCGTGATATAACTGAGAAATTGTTAAAAACGGCGTTAAACCCCAATCAATCAATCAATCATTATGGTAAAGAAGCAAATAGATCAGCCCTTTTCTGATGCCACCTGGCGACTGCCTTTTTCAACCAGTCAATATGACTGGAACAAATTATGTAAGGGGTCACATTTCTGCTAAATCCTTTCCCTATTAGAAACGGTTTCTGAGGCCCTTGCATCAGACGATTTAGGAAAAGATTGTAGCAAAAAGAACAATTGCTCCTTATGAGAAAGTTATCCCTTTGCCACAATGTTTGATAACTAATTATACTTTAAACGAGTGAGTCAATAACTTATGTATAAGAATTTGGGGTCTTTCATGTTGATACCACTTTTTTTTGCGGGGAAACGACGTCGCTCCATTGACGTTACTCCAAGATGAAGTGCTACGGAAATGACGTCACGTCCTTCTTTGGCTACGATAAAGTCAAAACTTGGGTTCGGGCGTAGAAGGAAAATGCTGTCGTTGTTTTGACGAATGGGAAAACTTAGTTCTATTTATTTTTTAGCTTTTCGTGCAAATGTTAATTCCCACAAACACAGCACTTTAAAGATCTTAAATATCGATTTTAAAAAAAATGATTAAAAAGACGACAATAATTTTCAATCCGTGTTTTTCGTCTCATTTTATACATTCCCAAAATATTGATTAAAAAAAAATGATTAAAAAGACGACAATAATTTTCAATCCATGTTTTTCATCTCATTTTATACATACCCAAAATGGCGGCCCCCATTGATTTGGCCAGTTTCATTTCAGAAAGCTTCATGGGTTATTGAAAAAAAAAAATCTCACACCTGTTACAGTTAAGAACATCATGAAATTGACAATCTAAGCGGAAAGTGATTGGATCGTGAGCGTGATTAGAACGAAGTTGGAACGCTTTATGAGTGGAACGGAATTTTGCGCTCTGAACGAAACAATCATAATGATTGCAAAAATCCAATCTTTCGCTCATTGAACGGTTGCAACAACTTTTCCGATAATTATTTTACGAAACTATTTTATTAAAAGTCATATTTGTATACTAAACTTTTGTTTTATAAGACACTCAAGTATCCGATTGAATTAGAATGTAACAAATATTATTAATATGATAATTTTCGTAATATGATTTGCTACTAACGATTGTGCTGAAAAAACTCTAGATCGTTTGTTGATATTTAGGGTTAAGTAAAAAAAATATAAACGAAACGAAATTAATTTAAGCCAATCAAATCGTTGAATGGATTTTGATCGAAAAAAAAGCGTTCCGAGTGAGCGTAAAAAAGCGCTCAATCTGAACGGAACGGAAAAAAGCAATCACAATGTTAGAATGAGTGAACGCTTTGAGAGCGGATTGGAACGTGAGCGGAACGGACCGGAGCGTGAACGGTACATTTGTCAATTTCAAGATGTTCTTAACTGTACCTATGAACGAAAAAATCAACATTTATGGGTTTTTTTCGTATTAAGTCACAATTTTAATTACCGGTAGATATTTACGATGAAAACCGGTACTCCTGTTACAGGCAACAATTTTAGAATAACATTGACAAAATTAAGAAATATATCTTCATGAATTCTAATGAGTGCGTCTTTAAATTTACTTAGATATAGAATTTTTCCAAATTACTTGAATAACCAAATAGAAAATGAATGTCATTTTCTACTTATTTGTTTAAAATATTTTGATCTTAGAACTAAATCAATGCAATGATAATATGAAAAGAGTCAAGTTTAACCTATAATTTTCACATTGTTGAATATATGTGAACCCTCCCACGAGAAAACCAACATTATGGCCTCTGCGTAATGCATCTACCCAGATTATCCTGCGCAGTCCGTGCAGACTGATCCGGGCCGACACATTCCATCTCAAGGGGATAGAGGTAAAGAGCAATGATTCCTGAAACAGCAAATCCACTGATCCAGGTTGATACTTTACACAGAGTCCACAATGTTGGTTTTCTCGCAGGATGAATCATGTATGTTCTTTGGTAACAATCCATGTCTCTGCATGTTTTTGCTTTTCCCTTTCCCACATACAGCAAATCTGCAGCAAACGACTTTAAAATGTCTACTACAAAATATGGAAAATCTCTATAGTTGTAGGTATAGTTACTAAAAAAAAGTTGAAAACATTGTGGCAAAAGGAGAAATTGCTCAATGTTTTCAAAAGTCGTCTGCTGCAGATGCGTCAAAATGTGTCTATAGGTAAGAAAGGGTTAAAGCAGTAAAATAGTTGTATAGTATTGTAATGTAAAGTTTCTATTTCAGATGTGCATTTGTGAATACACCAAAGTACAACCAAGTGAGTGGAAAAGGTAAAATTGTAAGCCAGAAATGGATCAATGATTGTTACAAACAAGGAAAGCTGTTACCTTGGAGAAAGTAAGTAATATTATCTTTCATGGAGTTTTTTCATCCTAGAACTTGGCCCTTATTAACCAACCATTCTAAATTAAGGCTAATTCTAAAATTTAAAGTGCTTCTCTTTTTTCAATTAACAAAATTTCTAATTTGTAAACACTTTCTCACTTGCAGATGCACTCTGGCGCATGTGCAGCAGACGGCTTTTGAAAACATTGTGACAAAAGGAGAAATTTATCATGATGAGCAATTTCCCCTTTTGCCACCATGTTTTCGACTATTCAATCATTGTTCTTTGATTTTTAATGGAGATTCCAATTTGTTTTGGGTTTGTTTTCAAAGTTGTCTGCTGCCCTGATATAACTCTTTCCCACATACAACAAATCTTTAGCAGACGACTTTGAAAACATTCCCGAAAAAATTTGGAAACTCCCTTTAAATGAAAGTACAATAATTGAATAGAGTTGAAAACATGGTAACAAAAGTAAAAAATGCTTGTTTTGAGCAATTTCTTCTTTTGTCGCCATGTTTTCAGAAAGCCGTCTGTTTAACCCTTTCCCCCATAAAGATGCTTTCTGGAGCCTCTGCAGCAGACGCCTTTTTGAAAACATAGTGACAAAAGAAGAAATTGCTCAAAACGAGCAATTTCTCCTTTTGACACAATGTTTTCCACTTTTAGTCATAGGTTGTCCATTCAATTAAAGAGATTTTCTATTTTTTGACAAACTATGTTCAAAGACGTCTGCTGCAGAATGTTGTATGAGGAAAAGGGTTAACAAGAGTTTACTATTTATCTTGTGTCCAGATAAAACTAAATGGACCAGAAGTACTGGCAACTTTCCAAGGAGACCCTGTGATCGATCCATTGGTGGTCCAGTGTCATGATAAAACTAAAAGGACTAGAAGTACTGGTAACTTTCCTAGGAAACCCTGTGATCGATCCATTGTCGAAAGCGGCATGAAACACCTGTCTGAAATTGCTGATGATATAACTGAAATACTATTGATAACTACCTTATCCCACTTACAACAAATCTGCAGCAAATGACTAGCAAACATTTTGAAACAATCTACATGTTTTAACCCTTTCCCTCATACGACAATTCTGCAACAGACGACTTTGAACATATTTTGTCAAATTATAGAAAATCTCTATAATTGAATGGATAACCTATGACTAAAAGTGGAAAACATTGTAGCAAAAGGAGAAATTGCTCGTTTTGAACAATTTCTTCTTTTGTCACTATGTTTTCAAAAAGCCGTCTGCTGCAGAGGCGTCAGAAAGCGTCTATATGAGGGAAAGGGTTAATGAAAGAACAATTATTGAATAAAGTTGAAAACACTGCAGCCAACGGAGAAGTTGCTCATATTTAGCAATTTTCCTTTTTCCACAATGTTTTAAAAATGCGTCTGCAAATATTCCTGAAAAAATCTTGAATTGCCAGCCGGCGCCTTAACTATTGAACTTTCGTAACATTCTTTCTGCACAGAAATGAACTCTATTCTCCAAATGAGACTTGTGATTGGTCAATTTTGAGAATGAATTTGCTTCAGACCAATCAGTTTATTGTTAAGCACAAATTCCGAGTACAGAGTAAACTTTTAAAGGTATAGAATGGGCGATGCAGATTCACCAGATGAGGACTCTGAAGAAGAGTATTTGGCCCCAAATAAGGCATCAGCCTCAAAACAGAAAAAAGAAGGTATACCTTTGACACTTTTCCCAAAAAAGCAGTGCAGTACGTTAACAAGTTTTAATGAAAAGTATGGAAAATCTCTATAAATGAAACTAAAAGGAGTTGAAAACACTGTGGCTAGGAAGTTATTGATCATTATGAGCAATTTCTTCCATTAGCACAATGTCTTTAAAAGTTTTCTGCTGCAGTTGCGTCAGAAAGCGTCTACATGTCGGAAGGTGTTAACATTCTGATTCAGGCACCCACAACTTAGTAGTAGACAATTTAAAATTAAACATTACCAAAAAATGAAAAATTGCTCAGAACTATCAATTTCTGTATTTTCTGCCTTATTAAATTGTACTTTCACACGAAAAACACTTTTGCAGCAGACAACTCTGGTAATGAAATGTCTAGGCAAAAATATTGAAATCTCTAAATGAAAGTAGGTTTATTGAATGGTGGAGAAAATATTGTATTATAAGGAGCAATTACTAGATATCTTCTATTGTCACAATTGTTTCAAAAGTCATCTGCAGTAGTCCCTTGGAACATTTTTTGTTTGTGTTGCCTGATCACTTCTCTTTACATCAATCCGTCTATCTGTCTTTAACTTACTGATCTATTGGCAGGCAACATATGGCTTCTCAGTAGTGTAGTGGTAGATTATTCTACTTTGAAGTGTGACACCAGGGTCCAATCCCAGGTCAGGTAAAACCAAAAACTTTAAAATTGGTTGATATTACTTCCCTACTTGACTTCAGGGCTGAAAGGATTGCATTTACACTTTTCGACATACAACAAATCTGCAGCAGACAACTTTGAAACTGTCTACTAAAAAATTATAAAAATTTTAGGTATAATTACTGAAAAAAGTTGAAAACATTGTGGCAAAAGGAGAAATGGCTCATTTTGAGAAATTTTTCCTTTTGTTAAAATGTTCTCAAAAGTCATTATGCCGCAAAGGCATCAGAAAGTGCCTGTATGTGGGAACGTGTTAAACTGATTCATTGATATCAGGATAAATAAGACCATTAGTTCTTTTCAATAACCATGAAAACACTGTGATAGAAGTGAATTACTGTTGAACACAGCATAAAATACCAAACACTTTTTAATCAAACACAGAAGGCAACACATGTATTCCTTTTGACACTCATGTGTTCTATTCCTGTCCATGTTTGATCTTTTTTAATGAAAAACTTGCACTTTTTGAATGAATGCTTTTGCATAGATTTTTAGCTCGTCTGATAACCTTGGCGCCATTGTCTCAAAACTTTAACCTTACCTCTTAACTCAAAAAACCTTCAATAATTACAAATGAAACTTGGTACACATGTTTTAAGGAACAATACACATGTCTAGACCAAGTGACATAACTCTGGCTTAAATAATTATTTAGTTATGCCCCTTTTCAAATCTAAGAATTCATACAAAAAGTTTAACCTTGCCCATAACTAAAGAAATGTTCAACATTTTCAAATGAAACTTAGAACACATGTTCCTAGGAACAATACTCATATCTATACCAACTCACATAACTCTGGCTTTAATAGTTATTCGGTAATACCTTTTTTTCAACTCAGAAAAAACAGACCAGCATTTGCTCAGCGGTCCTCTTGTTTTAAATTCAGATTTGATTTCTTATTACAGATAAACCACAAAGGAAGGCAAAATCACCATCCCCCAAACCTATTGATGGTAAGAACTGTTTATTGTTATTTTCATTTAATCTTTTCAACATGTTCATGCATTTTCACACGTCTGCAGCAGCTTGCCAAATGTTTCAAATAGGCTGCATATTTGTTGTATGTTGGAGAGGGTAAATGATTCAATTTTAATTTGGAATCTATCACTATACTTCCAGAATCTGCTATCTGATGTAGATTTTAGATTGCCTGATATTTTAAAATAAACAACTTTGTAGAGTTACTGGTACTCATGTTGCCAGCGTCTCTGTGGTGTAGTGGTGTAGAGCATCCACCTTTAGAGCAGGAGACCAGGGTTCAATACCTGATTAGGTCATACCAAAAATTACGATTGATGCATTGGTGTTGGGATGAATAATACGGGTAATATTGGTGAATTAGTCAGGAAACGCTGTTGTATGAGTGAAAACTGTGTAAAAACACTATACAAATAAATATCTCATGTTGCATACTTTGTAGATTCAGATGACAACATGTACGGCGGTGACACTGATTCTGGAGAAGATACTGAAGACGAAATCAGACGGTACGTATCACTTTGAATATTCCTTAACCCTTTCCCACCTGTAGACGCATTTTGATACATCTGCAGGACACGACTTTTGCCACAATGTTTGCAACTTATTTCAGTAATTAAACCTTTATTTATAGAGGTTTTCTGTGTTTCTGCTTAGATGTTTTCAAAGTCGTCTGCTGCAGATGTGGGAATCCCTTTTCCAAAAACACTAAATCTGCAGCAGAGGATTTAAAAAAACGTACAGCCATATCTCTTTCAAATGAAAGTTCAAGTTTTGAAAACATTGTGACAAAAGGAGAAATGGCCCATTGTGGTGAGTTATTTAACACCTACACCAAATCGAGGGCTTGGTGTGAAACAGTTGTAACTAAAAACCTATTTTGAAAACCCTGGTTTAGGGGCAACGTTGACCCCTTTGTAAACAATGCAAGTTTAGGTGCCATTGCTCAGAACGAGCAATGGCACCTAAATTTCCATTGTTTACCAAGAAAAATGATTTAACGCTTATAAAGACTTTATGGCGAAGTGAATAACCTTGGTAAAAAAATACCAATTTAGTTACAACCGTTTCACGCCAAGCCCTCGAAATAATCCTAGTTGAATCACAATGTATATTTACCCCTTCCCCTCCCTACCTTTTGGTATATGTATATTTCTAGACAACATACTTTGTACACGTCAATTATACAATGTTCTGGCTATCATGCTTTAAAAGATAAACTTTAAGAATGATTTCCATTATATGTTTACCTGAAATCGGAGTAATCATATGAAATAAATATGTTTAACCCTTTCCCTCATACGACAATTATGCAGCAGACGACTTTGAACATACTTTGCCAAAAAAAAGAAAATTTCTATAATGGAATGGATAACCTATGACTAAAAGTGGAAAACATTGTGGCAAAAGGAGAAATTGCTCGTTTTGAGCAAATTCTTCTTTTGTCACTACGTTTTCAAAAAGACGTCTGCCCGCAGAGGCGTCAGAAAGCGTCTATATGAGGGAAAGGGTTAAATACATGTTAATCATTATGTGAACTAGAGATCTGTGGCAGTAATATATTTCCTCTTTACTATTGATATCATTTAAAACCGTTTCCCACTTACAACAAACTTGCAGCAGGCAAAATAGCAAGGCATAAATATTGTAGATATCAACAATTGAAATAGAGTTGATCTCAAACATTTTGCCATAGTTTTTTTCAAAAGTCTTCTACTGCAGATCAATGCATCTTGAACATTTTAAAGGAAACATCTGTTCTAATGTTATTGTATAATAACAAAAAAATCATCAATATCCACAGGGCCAAGGAAGGCAAGACGAAGAAGATGAGTCCAGAGAAGAGAGCAACCCCTAAAAAAGTGCAAGTTATCGAAGATGACCCTTATGGAGGTGATACAGACGAAGATGAACCAGGTATTGATGGACAAGTGATTTACATTCTATCTGTTTGGTTTAATGTGCTGAGCCCCAGTAGCGATGCATACTTTTAATCCAGCAGTCGTGAGTTTGAACCCAGGCATGGCCAACTTTCTTTCTGACGTTTATCAAAAGTCATTGCAACAACTGTCATTCGTCTTTCACCAGTTGGCTAACAGGCTATGGGGAAAAGCAGCCAGTAGCTTGATAAAGACTGTTGTTTGGAGATCTGGTGTGAGAAAGCCATGGGTATGATTTGAAGGAAATGGCTTTACACCCAAATCAACCTAACAATCAATGTACTCAGCTCATCTGAGCTAGTGTTATCCCCCCCCCCCATGTCCAGCATGGGTTGGGCATAGTCAACAGTTATTTAAAATTATCTGCTCTTCAACCACTGGTCGAATTTCAACCAAGCTTCACAGTAATGATTCCTAGGTGTTCCTCTTTTGAACATAATCAAATAATTCTGATCACTGCACCATCTAAACCCTTTCCCTCATATAGACGCTTTCTGATGCCTCTGCAGCAGACGGCTTTTTGAAAACTTAGTGACAAAAGAAGAAATTGCACAAAACGTGCAATTTCTCCTTTTGCCACAATGTTTTCCACTTTTTGTCATAGGTTATCCATTCAATTATGGAGATTTTCTATGTTTTGACAAAATACGTTCAAAGTCGCCTGCTGCAGAATTGTCGTATGAGGGAAAGGGTTAAAGGGGGGTCATCCTTCTTCTCTAAAAGTTCAAACTGCTGTTCTGTTTTAGAGATCATTTGGCAGAAAATGTTCTTTAGAACTTTTGACTTTTTCAAAAAATATCAAGCAAACTAGTTTGGTTGATAAACATGGCCAGGGTGCAGAATCAAAAAGGGGGTAAAGTAAAAAAAAAAAATTAAGATTCATCTACTCTTAAAGTATCACTATCTAGATAAATAAAAAATGTTAACAGCCTCCTCATTAGAGTGGTGGAGCATCTCCCTCGAGTGCAAAAAGTTGCAGGTTCAATCGCCTGCCAAGTCACACCAAAGACTTCAAAAATGGTAGTAATGGCTGCCGTCTTTGTAGCTCAGGGTTGCAGGGTAAGCATTACGTCTGACTGGCTGGTGCAGGATAAATGGACCCCAGAAACACCGTCATAAAATTGAAAATTGTTGAAAGTGCCGTAAAACACTAGACAATCAATCAATCTTGCAGGGGAAATACTCACAGAATAGGGTTTTGATATCAAATAAAGGATTTCATAAGGCTGAAAATATTTTCAAATATTTAGGACCCGCTTGCAGACGCTCTTAGATGCCTCTGTAGCAGTGAACTTTTAAAAACATTGTAACAAAAGGTGAAATTGCTCATATTGAGCAAGTTCTCAACTTATTTCAGTAATTAAACCTTCAGTTACCCAGATTTATGTATATTTTTGCCTGGATATTTACAAAGTCATCTGCTGCAGAATTGCTCTTTTTGGGAGTAATGCATGTAAACCAATAAATATGGTATTTACAAATTTTCAGGTCCCAGTAAGATGGAGGAGGATGACGGAAATGATTCAGGTTTACCCGAACTACCGGATTTTTTCACGGATAAATGTTTCTTCTTCTACGGTGAAATGTCCGCATCTGATAGACGCCTCTTGACCAGATATGTGACGGCATACAATGGGTAAGAACAGTAAATCCTTGAACCCCTTCCCTCATACAACAAATCTACAGCAGATCATAATGATGTGGTGTAGTGGTTAGAGCATCTGCATTGGGAGTGGAAGGTTAGGGTTTGATACCAGGTCGGGTCAAACCAGAGACTTATAAAATGGCTGTATGGGCTTCCCTGCTTTGAGCTCAGTGTTCAGGGATAGCATTATGACTGATTATGATGGTTTCAGGATTAATAATAATACCTTTAGTACTAGTAATTTACCCAGGAAATGCTGTGATATAACTGGAATTCTGTTAAAAGCTGGGTAAAAAATAACATTCAAACCAACAAACAAGATTAGTTTAACAAGAGGGCCAAGATGGCCCTAAATCGATCACCTGAATATAAAGTGTTAACCTAAACGAGTCTATGTAAAACAAGTGATCCCCAGGGTGGGGCCATTTTCGACACCAGGGCTATAATTTGACCAATCTTGGTAGAGGTCCACTAGATGAAGTTAGATTTCAAATATCAACTTTTAGACAAGATTTTTTAAAGTTTTTCCCTATACATGTATAAAATTATGTAAAACAAGTGACCCCCCCGGTGAGGGGTAATGTTTGACCCCAGGGCTATAATTTGAACAATCTTGGAAGTGGTCCACTAGATGAAGCTACATACCAAATATTCCCTATACGAGTCTATGTAAAACAAGTGGCCCCGGGGAGGGGTAAAATTTTTTTTACCCCAGGGCTATAATTTGAACAATCTTAGTAGAGGTCCACTAGAAGAAGCTTCATACTAAATATCAAATGCCTGGGCCTTCTACTTTTAGACAAGAAGATTTTTAAAGTTTTTTCTCGATACGAGTCTATGTAAAACAAGTGACCCCAAGGGAGGGGTCATCTTTGACCCCAGGGCTATTATTTGAACAATCTTGGTAGAGGTCCACTAGTTGAAGCTACATACCAAATATCAAAGGCCTTGGAGTTCTGCTTTTAGACAAGAAGATTTTTAAAGTTTTTTCACTATACGAGTCTATGTAAAACAAATGAGGAATGGGTCATTTTTGACCCCAGGGCTATAATTTGAACAATCTTGGTAGAGGGCCACTAGATGAAGCTTCATACTAAATATCAAAGGCCTGGGCCTTCTACTTTTAGACAAGAAGAGTTTTTAAGTTTTGGTTAATTTCCTCTTTTTTGTTGCCGTGGCAACCAGAGTTCTCAATGGAATTTAAATCTTTGAACAATTTTGAAAGAGGGCCACCAAAGGAACATTCCTGTGAAGTTTGGTTGAAATTGGTTCTGTGGTTAAGGAGAAGATGATGTTTAAAGCTAAAAGTTAACGACGGACGACAGACGACGGACAAAAAGTGATCAGAATAGCTCAACTTGAGCCTTTGGCTCTAGGTGATCTAAAAACGTAGACAAATGTGGAATATAGTAGAAATTGCTCCTACTGTGCAATGCCCACTACTTTTTGTCTCAATGTTTACAAAACATTATCTTTTTTAAAATGAGTCAAGACTGATTCTGCATGTGAGAAAGAGTAACTTAATAGTCTGTGTATCCAGGAAACAAATTATCAGTCAGCATTGCCAAGAAACATATATGCTCATTGTTTTTTTCATATTTTCTTTTTTATTTACAGAGAAATAGAAGAATACATGACTGATAAAGTAAAGTATGTCGTCACAGGGATCAAGTGGGATGACAATTTTGATGACGTAAGATATTGTTTCACACTATTTGTTTGCAGGAATGGAATTTCAGTAACTTTTTTCAGATGCAAATTCAAGGTGATCAGGGAACAGACAATGAGCGTGAATAATATAAGCTTAAATCTTGTTTCCAATTGATGTAAAATAAATAAATTTAAACTAAAGTGATCATGAAATATTGCATACATTTTTGTATTCTTCTGAAAAGTTATCCATAGTCAATGTCTTCTAAAATTACCTTAGATCTATCGAAACTCGTGGTAGAATTCATGACCGCTTATCGGACTGATATTTGCTTGTCATGCGTCTATATCCTTTTATTAGTTTCTTGGTGTTTAACATATAAAAACAGGGACTACTAAGTTCCATATGATGTATAACCCTTTCAATGCTTAATATTTAAATTGGACTTGCATTTAGAAGAGTCCATAGCCAATTTTAGGAATATGAAAATAAAAGTGTAGGCACAGGTTTTACAAGTTGGATTTTAGCAGACTTTTATATATTGTGAAATACACTTTTGATATTTTTCAGGCTCTTTCTGACAACCCAAACCTGATCTTTGTGAAACCTAAATGGGTCTTTAAGTGCCATGAGAAAACAAAATGTCTGCCTCACCAGCCCTACATCGTGGTACCAGATGAATAAAGAGATGATTCAATCTTTGTTTACCAATGAAATTTAGCTATTTCCATTATTCATTAAGTCTTCAGTAGACAAATTACGCAAGAATGTAGAAAATGTCAGTAAATGAAAGTTTTATTCGTAAACAAGCATTGTTTGAAAAAAGGAGAACTTGTCCACAATATTTCAGCTGGCAAGGCATACAACTAAACTAGTGAGTGTAAACTTCTAATTTATTGTCAAAAGTTGCAGCTATGACTATATTACATGTATACAGAGTTACAGACACTAAAGGACTTTGCTTGCCGGAGACCCCTAATGTGACTCACATGTTTATGATGTTGTTTGTTTAGATATGTTCAAATTCATAAGATTTAGAGAATATATTGATAAATCTGAACAGAGGACTTGATAAGGGGCATACACTGGTCTATCCCCCATAGTCTTTTTACTACTTATACAACAAATCATAGTGACAAAAGCATGAAAAATCTCCATAAAAGATAGCTTAATTGTAAAAAGTTTCACCTTTGGCCACAATGTTTCAAAAGTCGTCTGATGCTATTGTGTCGAAATGCGTCTGCGGGTGGGAGAGGGTTATTACTTAACCAAACCCTATGTTGTGGGTACTCAAAAGAATCATCTCAGTGGGTTTGAATGTCAAATAAGAATCTTAGAACATGAAAATTGCCCCTTATCTAGAGCACTGTCTGAACAAATGAAAAAACTCTTTCAGCACGGAATTGTTTAAAGTAGACTCTTCCATGATCAAAATAGGGCAATTTCTCATTTTGTAACAATGTTTTCAACTCTTATTCAATTATTGTACTTTTATTTGAAGGGAGTTTTCTATGTTTTTCGGGTATGTTTTCAAAGTCGTCTGCTGCAGATTTGTTGTAGGAAAGGGTTAACTAATTCAATTATTTGTGTCTCCTGCCTGGGCAGCATGATGCATACAGATCTCTTCTCCTCTGTCTGTTTGTCCGTCTGTCCTTAAATGACTTATTGGCAGACTACATATGTGTTTCTTTAAACATTATTGATAAGTTTACAACATTTGAAATTGCTTTATTAACCCTTTCTCACTATATACAAATTTCGATGCATCTTGAGCAGATGATGTTTGAAAATATTGTAGCAAAAGGGAGAAATTGCTCATCAGGACATTTTTCTTCCTAAACCACTGCTCCAATTTCAAAATTGATTCAAGCAAATGTTCCTTAAATTGCCCTCAACCAAAAAAATTCAAACTGTTCCAATCCACTGTGCAAGATGGCTGCTTGGGGCTAAAAATAGAAAAATACTCAAACAACAATAAATCTCAGTTTAGCGATACAGGACCATGATGTACAGACATTTCCTCTTGTTTTGTTTAACCCTTTCCCTCATATAGATGCTTTCTGACGCCTCTGCAGCAGACAGCTTTTTGAAAACATAGTGACAAAAGAAGAAATTGCTCAAAACGAGCAATTTCTCCTTTTGCCACAATATTTTCCACTTTTAGTCATAGGTTATCCATTCAATTATAGAGATTTTCTATTTTTTGACAAAATATGTTCAAAGTCGTCTGCAGAATTGTCATATAAGGGAAAGGGTTAAATGATTTTTATTATTAGCTCGTCTGTTTTTCGAAGAAAGAATATCGGGGTATTGGGATATTGGCGTCGTCTGCATTGTCACAAAACTGAAACCTTTACAAATAAAACTTGGTTCACATGTTCTTAAGGAACAAAAGACGCATGTCTGTACCAAGTCATATAACTCTGGCTTAAATAATTTAGGAATGCCCCTTTTTCGACTTAGAAAAAAGCAGACGAGCGTTTGCGTTAGCTTGTTAAATGTTGTTGTAGATACACTTAACATGTCTGTATTATTTTTGCAATTAAAATTGTTAGGTATAAAGTAAAGTTTGTTTGTTTGTAGTGTCCAACCTCTTAAAGAGCCACTCATTTCTCACTTATGAGACACCTTTGGTCAAGTACATTTTACTTTCAATGTGGTCTCCTTTTTACAAGGCACTAGGCAGGCAGGCATTACTTAAAATTCCTGAAAGAAAGACCCCACCAGTAACAATAGAATTGAACCTTCAACATCGGGCTTACCAAGCGAATTCCTTAACCACTAGACTAAAGGGACTGGTATTACATTCCTTCTTTTGTAAGAAATTGGAGATTTTCAAAGAGATTTAAAGATTGAACGCCTGAAAATCTCTAGAAATGAAGGTATAATTACTGAAAAGACTTGAAAACGTTGTGGCAAAAGGAGCAATTCTCCTTTTGTTACAATGTTTTCAAAAGTCTTCTGCTGCAGATGTGTCAAAATGTGTCTAGGTGGGAAAAGCATAAAAAAAATTAGCAACCATATACAAATTTAACCCTAGCCAATATACAACAAATCTACAGTAGGCAATTGTTAAAACATCAGGGCAACAATATGGAAAGTCCCTGTAAATAAAAGTATAATAATAATAATAAAGACTTATATTTATAGAGGCAGCACATTTGGGTTTACGCAGTCTTCCATGTGGGCCTTATTATTGAAGAGTGTGGAAGACTGCGGCCAAAGTAGTAATTTCTGATTAAGAGATATATATATATATAGATAGATAATAAACATCTTATATCAATATAAATCAATTTAGATCTTTAAAACTTTATTTGAAAATGCATGTGGACATACAAGAATAACAATATCAAAATTTCACAATATATAGAAATTCCAGATCTGTTCAAATATTAAGCAGATAATAATACATATTTTTGAAGTCATTACAACAATCTCATTTTCACAGCTGCTCAGAGGTAGATAGCGCAGGCCTTATGCTCTAAAGGTCCTGGATTCAATTTCTGTGAGGAGTGTGGAAGAAAGTGGTGGGGTGATAGTGTCAGCCTATTATAACAATGGTCTGGGTTCAAATACCATGAGCTGGTTTTGCCTTTGGGATTTTTCCATACAAACTGCACAAGTACTAAGTAAAAGTGGAAAACATTGTGGCAAAAGGAGAAATTGCTCGTTTTGAGCAATTTCTTCTTTTGTCACTATGTTTTCAAAAAGCCGTCTGCATTTAGAAGTTAGGTCTCCAGGAAGCAGACATCAAGCGTGGTTAACATAAGCTGAAAGCTTGTTTGGCAATGGATTTGAAATAAACCAGTTAAAACTAAGCTTGGCACAAAAACTGCGTGAATATTCAAGAATCAAGCATCGTAAGTGATCAATATCAGTTGAACCGTTTTCCCACATACAATAAATCTGCAGCAGACAACTTTCAAAACGTCTTGGCAAAGGTGTGAAAAATCCAAATAAATGAGAGTTGAATAATTAAATAAAATTGAAAACACCGACAAAAGAAGAAATTGCCCATTATAAGCCATTTCATCTCTTGCCATAGTTTTTCCAAAAGTTGTCTGCTGCAGAGGCATTAAAAGCGTCTATATGAGGGAAAGGGTTTAAGAATTTCTTTTACATTCTATGAAAAATAAAAAATATAACTAATCTCATTTTCACTTAATTCTAGGTTTCTTTAAATTGCAGATCATCCATAAAATAATTTAAATCTTGATAACCAAAAAATACCTGTACAATGAACATACAAAATTATGTCCTAAGAATTTTTTTATTCCAAGCACATTCATCATGAATCATGTACCCAAGTTAACCTTTTCCCTCATATAGATGCTTTTTGACGCCTCTGCAGCAGACGGCTTATTGAAAACATAGTGACAAAAGAAGAAATTGCTCAAAACGAGCAATTTCTCCTTTTGCCACAATGTTTTCCACTTTTAGTCATAGGTCATCCATTCAGTTGTGGAGATTTTCTATTTTTTGCAGAATAGTCGTATGAGGGAAAGGGTTAATGCAGCAGACGGCTTTTTGAAAACATAGTGACAAAAGAAGAAATTGCACAGAACGTGCAATTTCTCCTTTTGTCACAATGTTTTCCACTTTTAGTCATAGATTATCCATCTGACAAAATAAGTTCAAAGTCGTCTGCTGCAGAATTGTCGAATGAGGGAAAGGGTTAATACTGTATTGTTAAACATTCCTCTCGCTGGTGCAAGGTTTGTATATATCCAAATGTCAATTCCCGTTATTGGCCAATATTCATTTTGAAATAAAGAAAAGACAAACGAAATATAGCTACCCTTTGTCAAAATAAGCTTGAGGGAATTGACAACCAGTCAAGATTTAGATGACTTGGCATGGTTGAGAATATTGTAGGAACATAATAAATTGCTGTGGATGCACTCATATATATAATTGGGACCTGTTTGTACACAGCTTTCAACAATATTTCTGTTACACAATGGCATTTCCTAGTTAACCCTTTCCCTCATATAGACGCTTTCTGACGCCTCTGCAGAAGAGGGTTTAACCCTTTCCCTCATATAGACGCTTTCTGACGCCTCTGCAGCAGACGGCTTTTTGAAAGCATAGTGACAAAAGAAGAAATTGCTCAAAACGAGCAAATTCTCCTTTTGCCACAATGTTTTCCACTTTTAGTCATAGGTTATCCATTTTTTGACAAAATATGTTCAAAGTCGTCTGCTGCAGAATTGTTGTATGAGGGAAAGGTTTAAGTTACCAGTACAAAATTTTAACTTGACACCAGCACTCCGCCCAGAAGGCAAAGCCATTACTACCATTTTCTAAGTCTTTGGTATTGCCATAGCCTCCTTCGCTCACTAAGTTTTCCAAGTCAAGATCACACAATGTGCTGTATCCTTCTGATCCTAATCTTTTTTGCAAAGATAGATAGATGATTGTGGCGTGTCATCATGAACAATTTCTCTTTTTGCCACACTGTTGAAACTGCATTATTCATCTCACTGTATGTTAATAAATCAAAACTTAAATTTGATGAAATACATGACTTGTACAGTCCAACCTGTGTTTAAAGACCACCCAAAGGAAGAGCACAATTAGTCTCTGTTCACAGGTGGTCTTTAATAACAGGATCATTTGTGTAGAAAATGAGTAATCGGAAAATTAAAAGTGTGGTTTCTTAAGACAGGGAATGGCTAAAAACAGGTGGTCTTTAGCACAGGTTTGACTGTTTGTCATAATATGTTTGTTCATTTATACACAAAATCAGACTGGATCAGGTTAATATTGTCGCATAATTCACAATTAACGGTCACACTATTTGCTATCTGACCTAGTCTCCTTATATTCTGTGCCATAAAATGTAGTCACTTCTTCCTCCGACTTCACGGGTAGTAAGAAAAACACAGCTGCACCGATACTGAATATGACGCCTCCCCATGCAAATCCATATGTCCAATCAAAATCCCATCGACGGACAAGATGCGACTGAGAAATGTTCTCGCCAAATTTTATCGGAAAAATAATCACAACTAGAAGCTCCAGGAATGCTGAAACAGATACAGGAAAACAAGTTATCACTTTTTAACCCTTTCCCTGATATAGACGCTTTCTGACGCCTCTGCAGCAGACAGCTTTTTGAAAACATTGTAACAAAAGAACAAATTGCACAAAACGTGCAATTTCTCCTTTTGTCACCATGTTTTCCACTTTTAGTCATAGGTTATCCATTCAATTATAGAGATTTTCCATTATTTGACAAAATCTGTTCAAAGTCGTCTGCTGCAGAATTGTAGTTTTAGGGAAAGGGTTAACATAGAATCAATCTGCAGCAGATGACTTGGCAAACAAGTATATATTGAAAATCTCCATTTATAAATGAAAGAAAAATTTCTAATAAAGTATCAAAACTGGTCTACTATACATGTAGATGCGTTTTCAAGTGGGAAGGGTTTAATATGTCACGACTCAATCAATTCTAATGCTGACTGATGGGACGTCTCTAATATTGACTCTGGAAAATTGAACTTGGGACCTTTAGGTCAAGAGACATGCTCTCTGTCTCGATAAATGGGACATTAATAACTTATAACACCCTTTCCCAGATACATAGGCTTTCTGACACCTCTACCCACAGACAACAAAGGAGAAATTGAGCAATAATATAGTCTCCTTTTACCATAATGTTTTAAACTTTATTCAGTAAGTGTTCTTATAAAGTTTCTAGATTTGCTGTTAATATGAAAGGGTTAAAACAAGCCTTATTGTATACATGTTATTGTCTGCATACTCTCATATCCATGTCATTTTATGACAGATGATCACTCAGTGTGACTAATTAACCAGCAATAACATTGACTATTTATTGATACTCAACACGCATTTTGATGCCTCTGCAGCAGATGACTTTTGAAAACCTTGTGGCAAAAGCAGAAATGTTATTTCTCCTTTTGCCACAATGTTTTCAACTCTAATAATAGATAACACTTTCATTTATAGACATAACCAAAAGTCCTGCCTAGATGTTTTCAAAGTCATCTGCTGCGTAGGCTCCAACTTTATCTGTTATGAGATGGTAGCCAGTTGCCTAGGAAGAAGGTTGTGCTATAAGAGTAAGCAAGCCACATAACTAAATAGTAACCATTCAATTATAGAGATTTTCTTTTTTTTGACAAATTACATTCAAAGTCATGAATTCTGTCTGCTTCAGAATTGTTGTATGAGGGAAAGGGTTAAGCATTGAAAAAATGGCTGTATGGCCATATTTTTCAACCAATCAATATGACATGAAGAATTTTTGTAGAGGGTCACCCAGACTGAGTGGTCTAATGGTTAACACGTTAGACTGTCAATCCAGAGGACTGGGGTTCAAATCCTGGTTCTTGATTTGTCTGAGGTGCGTTTAGTGTCTCCCATTCAACTAGAGGTCACATACTGGTCCTTTCCAGGAAAAAGTGCCTCCTGTGTATCGGTGCTTTACACTGAGCCAGTTAAAGAACCAGGGAGTCATTTCTGAAAGAGCTAGGGTATCTTACACTGACTCCCTTGTATTTAACTCTGTCTCTTGAAGTTATCTGCACCTGTACACAATAAAGTGCACACTAAAATGGGCCTATAGAAGCTAAACAGTTTATGCTCTATGGCCAAAAACTTATTATAGAGTGGTTTTATTTTAATTCATATATATTAATTCCCTACGGAAAAGAACTTTTTAACTTATCTATAATTATATATTATATATAACGATAGACCACCGTGAGCATTTGGCTCAGGTGTTAAAACAAGAGGGCCATGAGGCCCTGGATCACTCACCTGATAATGGGCTATAGTGTTAACAAGATTGTTCTACAATTTGGCCTAGTGATCTAGTTGTTGACCTGACCTGACCCATATTCAAACTTAGCCTAGATATCATGAAGACAAATATTCTGACAGAGTTTCAACATGCTCAAGCCAAAAATGCAGCTTCTAGAGTTTTAACAAGATTGTTTTTCAATTTGGCCAGGTGACCTACTTTTTAACAGACATGACCAATATTCGAACGTGGCCTACATATCATCAAGACAAACATTCTGATGAAGTTTCAACATGCTCAAATCAAAAATGCAGCATCCAGAGTGTTAACAAGATTTCCCTTCCATTTGGCCTAGTGACCTAATTTCTGACCCAAAATGACCCATATTCAAACTTGACCTAGATACAATTCAGAAAAAATATCTGACCAAGTTTTAAGCTACTACAGTGTTAACAAGAGTTCCCTTCAATTTGGTCTAGTGACCCAGTTTCTGACCCAATATTGCCCATTTTCGAACATGACCTAGATATTATTAAGACAAACATTCTGACAAAACTTTAAGCTGCTGAAGCAAGACAAGATTGTCCTTCAATTTGACCTGGTGACTTACTCTTTGACATGACGTGACCTATGTTCAAACTTGACCTACATATCATCAAGACAAACATTCTGATAACGTTTCAACATGCTCAAGTTAGAAATGCACCATCCAGAGTGTTGACAAGATTTCCCTTCAATTTGGCCTAGTAACCTAGTTTCTGACCCAATATGGCCCAATTTCGAACTTGACTATATATCATTCAGGCAAACATTCTGAAAATATTTCAAGCTGCTAAAGCAAGAATCGCTGCCTCTAGAGTGTTAACACAATTTTCCTTCAAGTTGACCTAGTGACCTAGTTTTTGACCCGGCATAACCCATATTCGAACTTGGCCTAGATATCATTAAGATAAACATCCTGACCAATGCGGCTTCTACAGTGTTAACAAGATTTCCGTTCAATTTGGCCTAGTGACCTAGTTTCTGATCCAATATGACCCATATTCGAACTTGACCTAGATATTACAATTTCAAACTGAGCTGAAGCAAGAATGAGAGTGTTAACAAGAGTCTCCATTAATTTGGCCAAGTGACCTATATTCAAACTTGGCCTAGATATCACTATGACAAACATTCTGACAAAGTTTCAACATGCTGAAGTTTAAAATACGGCTTCCAGTGTGTTAACAAGATTATCATTCAATTTGATCTAGTGACCTAGTTTGTGACCCCAAATGACCCAGTTTCAAACTTGGCCAGATTTGATGGAGATGTATGTTCTGATAAACTTTCAGGATGATTGGATGCAAAATGTTGCCTCTAGAGTGTTAACGAGCAAATGTTGACGACAAACAACGAACGGCGGACGCCGGACAAAAGGCGGTCACAATAACTCGCCTTCAGCACTTCGTGCTCTGGTGAGCTAAAAACAAGAGGGCCATGATGGCCCTAGATCACTCACCTGAATTATGCAATGTGTTTTCTGATGCAAAACACATCAACACAATTATTCTGACAAAAATTCAAACTGAAACCTCCAGAGTGTTAACAAGATTTTCCTTCATTTGGCCAAGTGACCTATTTTTTTTCCTAAAAGTTTCAACTTGATCAAAGTAAAAATAAGGCCTCCGGAGTTTTAACAATATTTCCCTTCAATTTGACCTAGTGACCTAGTTTTTGATCAGACATTCAAACTAGGTCTACATATCATCAAGACAACCATTCTGATAAAGTTTCAACATGCTCAAGTTAAAAATGCAGCATCCAGAGTATTAACAAGATTTCCCTTCAATTTGGCCTAGTGATCTAGTTTCTGACCCAATATGACCCATATTATACAGACAAACAAGCTGCTGAAGCGAAAAATGCAGCCTCTAGAGTGTTAAAAAAATTCTTTTTGACGAGACTTGACCCATGTCCGAACTTGACCTACATATTATAAAGACAAACATTCTGATAAAGTTTCAACATGCTCCTGTAGAAAATGTGGCCTCCAGAGTGTTAACAAGACGTCCCTTCCATTTGACCTATTGACCTACTTGTTGACCCTACATGACCCATGTTCAAACTTGACCTACATATTATCAAGACAACCATTCTGATAAAATTTCAACGTGCTCAATATAAAAATAAAGCATCAAGAGTGTTAACAAGATTTTCCTTATTGACCCGGCATGACCCATATTCGTACTTGGCCTAGATATCATTATGGTTAACATTCTGACCAAATTTTAAGATGCTAAAGCAAACAATGTGGCTTCTACAGTGCTAACAAGATTTCCCTTCAATTTTGCCTAGTGACCTACTTTCTGACTCAATATGACCCATATTTGAACTTGACATAGATAGCATTAAGACAAAACATTCTGACACAGTTTCAAAATTGTGGCCTCTAGAGTGTTAACAAGATTGCCTTCAATTTGACCTAGTGACCTTCATTTTGACCTGACATGACCGATGTTCTAACTTGACTTACATATCAACTAGACAAACATTTTGATAAAGTTTCAACATGCTCCAGTTGAAAATGTGGCCTCCAGTGTTAACAAGATGTCCCTTCAATTTGACCTAGTGACCTAGTTTTTGACCTCATATGGCCCAGTTTCAAGCTTGTCCAAGATATGATGGAGATGAATGTTATGATAAACTTTCATGAAGATTGGATGCAAAATGTAGCCTGTAGTCTCAGTGTTAACAAGGCAATTGTTGATGACGCACAACGCACGGATTCCTAACAAAATGTGATCACAATAGCTAACCTTGAGCACTTCGTGTACAGATGAGCTCAAAAGCTCTCTGTAGTGGTATACTTACCTACAATTGCCATAAAGCATGCTGCAATTGTGTAGAGGAGCTTTTCTTTCACTTTAAACACTGCAACGCCCATACCAAGGAATGCTAATATTAAGGCTGTCAGGCAGAGTATGACAGATATGATACTGAACACCAGACATACAGTGATCCATTCTGCAAAAAGAAGGAAATTACTAAGTACATGTAGTTATTGGTTAGTTTAAACCCCCCCTTGCCAATATCCAGGTGTATTATAATGCATAAGAGCAGCTAATGACTTTTGAAAACATTATAGCAAAATGAGAAATTATAAGCAATTTCTCCTGTTGCCACAATGTTTTTTAATTGCCGTAAGCACTTTGTACAAATTTCTGGATTAACCTTAAAATTACAAAAACTTGACCATTTCTCAACTGAAGACGCATCTGCAGTAAAAAAAAATTGAATACAATTTTCAGGCAAAAGAAGAAATTGCTGAAAACATTATAGTTAAAGAAGCAATTTCTGATATCATTGGTTGTATAAATAATTTCATTAATGAAGTTTTTCCATATTTTTACCTAGAATGTTTTCAAATTTGTTATGTGAAAGGTTTAAAGAAATGCAATTATGGAGAGGAGGAACAATCTCACATCCTGCTAAGAAATATTTCCAGTTAGATGTCAGATGCGGGATTACAAGCAAAGAGGGTGTGTGTTATGTCACCACTTATGATTGAATACATATTCGCTGTATGTTATTTAACTATTTCCGCAAACAACAAATATGCAGCAGAAAAACCTTGAAAACATCTTGGGAAAAATATAAACAATCCATGTAACAAGAGCTGACGGAGGACAGCGCGCTCGACTATTCCACCGCTTATTTAAGTTACTGAGATAATGGACTCTAATGTAGTTGCATGCAAAATATTAACCACAATTTCTTAGGGTGATAATTTGCATTTTATGCAGGATAGAGTTATTTATCTTGATTATGTTAATAGGTGTGATGGTTAGGAAGGCAATGGAATGCATCAAGTAGTTAATAAGATATGTACTCTTAATGTAGTTGCACGCAAACCTTTAACCATAATTTCTAAGTAAAAAAACGGCAACAATTTGCACCATATGCAGGATAGAGTTATCTTAATTGGTTGTGTTTATAGTTGTGAAATTGGGAAAGGTTGTATAAAGTGTCAATACAATGCTCAAAGAATCCAGAATTTCCAAGTCCAAAAAGGGCCATAACTTGCATTAAATGCTGGATAGAGTTATTGTACTTGAATGCTTACATAGGTGTGATGATTGGGAAGGGTTGTATAAAGTTTCAATGCAATGCATGAAGTAGTTACTAAGATATGGTCACTTAATGTAGTTGCATGCAAAACTTTAACCAGAATTTCTAAGTAAAAAAGGGCCATAACTTGCATAAAATGCAGGATAGTGTTATCTTACTTGATAATCTACATAGGTATGATGCTTGGGTAGGGTTGTATAAAGTTTCAATGCAATGCATCAAGTAAATACTGAGATATGGACTCTTAATTTAGTTGCACGCAAAACTTTAACCAGAATTTCTAAGTAAAAAAGGGCCATAACTTGCATAAAATGCAGGATAGAGTTATCTAACTTAATAATCTACACAGGTGTTATAGTTGGGTAGGGTTGTAGAAAGTTTCAATGCAATGCATCAGGTAAATACAGAGATATGGACTCTTAATTTAGTTGCACGCAAAACTTTAACCAGAATTTCTAAGTTAAAAAAGGGCCATAACTTGCATAAAATGCAGGATAGAGTTATCTAACTTGATATTCTACACAGGTGTGATAGTTGGGTAGGGTTGTAGAAAGTTTCAATGCAATGCATCAGTTAAATACAGAGATATGGACTCTTAATTTAGTTGCACGCACAACTTTAACCAGAATTTCTAAGTAAAAAAAGGGCCATAATTTGCATAAAATGCTGGATAGAGTTATCTAACTTGATAATCTACACAGGTGTGATAGTTGGGTAGGGTTGTATAAAGTTTCAATGCAATGCATCGAGTAAATACTGAGATATGGACTCTTAATTTAGTTGCACGCAAAACTTTAACCAGAATTTCTAAGTAAAAAAGGGCCATAACTTGCATAAAATGCAAGATAGAGTTATCTAACTTAATAATCTACATAGGTGTGATAGTTTAGTAGGGTTTTAGAAAGTTTCAATGCAATACATGTTGTATATAAGTACTTGCATGCAAAACCTTAACCAAAATGTGACGTGGACGCCGACGCCGACGCCAGGGTGAGTAGTATAGCTCTCATATTCTTCGAATAGTCGAGCTAAAAATGAAAGTATATTAATGTAGAAGAGGCCAAAACATTGTGACCAAAAGAGAAATTGGTCAATGTTTTTCACTGTTTTTAAAAATTATCATTTGTAGAGGTTTTTTCTTACTTTTGCCAATATAATTTCAAAGTCATTTTCTGAAGATTTGTTTAAAGTTGGAAAGAGTATCAAGCTATGCAGTTGATATGACCCAAAATAAGCCATATCTCCTTTTCAAACAATGTTTTCAACTCTGTATCAAAGCTAGTTTTATCATCACCATTATTTTTCAAAAATGTTTCAAAAATTATTTTGTTGCCATTATTTTAAATGATTATTTTAACTGGCTAAAATGATGAAGAATTAATACTTTTCCAAATACAACAATTCGCAAGCAGACAACTTGGATAATATCTAGTAAAACATTTGGTTACTCTCTATAGATAAAAATTGAAAAATTGAGAATTATTGAACAAAGTCAACTGTTTCATCCAAATGTGTCTATGTAGGAAAGGATTAATAGAAGCACAAACATTTTAACACTGAATTTTCTCTAAGCTTTGAAGGAATGTAGTAGGTTTGACCTAGTTAAAGCTATAATCATTATTTCCACATGCAAATACAATTTGATGCAATCTGCAGCAGTAAACTTTATAAACATTGTGGTTAAAGAACAACACAATTTCTTCTTTTGCTACAGTGGTTCCAAATTAATGTTAAAAAATAGTACATGTACTTTCATTTATAGAGATTTTCCTCTTGATTTGCAAAGAAGACGTCTGCTGCATGTGGGAAATGGATAAAAAACCTAAATTAGGTTCAAGTTAGAAAAGATTTAATGACCATAATTAGACAAAATTTCTCCCATTTCTACTAATTAAAGGATGCATAGTTTGCCATTTTTTACTCTTCGAAATTTTAGTACAAGCATTTACATTCACAGTTTTTATCTGTCTTAACCCTTTCCCACATACGACAATTCTGCAGCAGACGACTTTGAACGTATTTTGTCAAAACATAAAAAATCTCCATATTTGAATGGATAACCTATGACAAAAAGTGGAAAACATTGTGGCAAAAGGAGAAATTGCACGTTTTGTACAATTTCTTCTTTTGTCACTATGTTTTCAAAAAGCTGTCTGCTGCAGAGGCGTCAGAAAGCGTTTATATGAAGGAAAGGGTTAATAGTCGTCTGCTGCAGAGATGTCAGAAAGTGTCTGTATGTGGGAAAGGGTTAAAAGAGATCAATGCAATTCTGCATCGACCCTTTTTCACTTACAAATAACTTGCAGCAGATTGATTTAAAAATATTTTGGCTAAATTGTGAGGGACATCATCTCCTTTAACACAATGTCTGGTCTCTTTTCAGAAATTACAATTTCAATTAAAGAGAGTTCCCAAATTTGTCCCATATGATTTCGAAGTCGTCTGCTTCAGATAAGTTGAATGTGGGAAAGGGAGGGTTAAATTAAATTGTAATGAATGAAAAGAGTTGGCAATGTAGTGACAAAAGGAGAAAGTGCTCATCATGAGCAATTTCTCCTTTTGGCACATTGTTTTTAAAATTCATCTTCTGCAAATGCATCAAATGTTCTGCAAGTGGAAATAGTTTAAAAAGGGTTTAAACTCTTTACCTGCTTGAATACAAATAGTCTTGTCCGGGTTTAATTTGTTGCATGTTTTCCAAATTCCCCATGTCCAGTCCTCATCTCCATGGTAACTAAATTTGACTTTGACCCATTCTTCTCCAACAATCGACACAAAGATCCAAATAGCTGCTGTAACAGTCAGTATCTCCCCTATAATCTGTTTCAAAGTTAGTTTTAAGAGGAATTATAATATAGAATGCCTTTAACCTTTACCCTTTCCCACATATAGACACTTTATGACGCCTCTGAAGCAGATGTTTTTTAAAAACAGAGTGTCAAAAGGAGAAATTGCTTAACCCTTTCCCTCATACGACAATTCTGCAGCAGACAACTTTGAACGTATTTTGTCAAAAAATAGAAAATCTCCATAATTAAATGGATAACCTATGACAAAAAGTGGAAAACATTGTGGCAAAAGGAGAAATTGCATGTTTTGTGCAATTTCTTCTTTTGTCACTATGTTTTCAAAAAGCCGTCTGCTGCAGAGGCGTCAGAAAGCGTCTATATGTGGGAAAGGGTTAAAACAAATAATTTCTTCTTTTGCCACAATGTTTTCAACTGTATTCAATAGTTACATATTCATTTCGAGAGATTTTCCATATTTTTGTCTAAATGTTTTCAGTGTCGTCTGCTGCATAATTGTTGTATGAGGGAAAGGGTTAAATGATTGATACATGAATTATATCTAGAGTGAGGTTAAAATACGCCAGTGTAAAAAGCAAGTGCTTTTGAACAAATTTGTTATTGGCGGGTAAAATCATGAGAGATAAGAATTCTCGTTCAATGGTACAGTATGTAAATTATATATATTACATATAAAGTATCTATGTAAATGAATGTCATTTCAAGTAACTGATGTCATATTTTTGGAATAGTAAAATATTCTCATCATTGTATATGGACTTAACTCTTTCAGCGCCAAAGGCAATATTGTGCTTTTTGCAAACAATACAGATTCAGGTGAGTCAGCTCCCTGAAATCTGCATTGTTTGGCTGTGAGTTATAAAAATATTCCAAAAATCCTATAACATGAAAATGGTGTCGTCCGAGTTTGAACAAGGAAGAGTCTACTTTAAACAATTTGGCGCTGAAAGAGTTAATGAATAAAATAATAACAAAAGTGTGATTTTTTTTTCCCTTATTGATGTGTATAAAATTATGCTACATTTGAACATAAATTTCAGGAGCCTAGATAGAAGGAGTGACATGTTCTTTATCTTATCAACAGTTTCCTCCTTTGGAGATGCATCTGCAACAGATGACTGTAAACATTGTGGCTTAATGAGTAATTTGGACTTTTAACACAACGTTTCCAACTCAAAATTTGATGAGATTTATCCGTCATCTGCACCAGATTCGTTGTATGTCGGAAAGGATTAACCCTTTCCCTCATATAGACGCTTTCTGACGCCTCTGCATCAGACGGCTTTATGAAAACATAGTGACAAAAGAAAGTCGTCTGCTGCAGAATTGTCGTATGAGGGCAAGGGTTAATCAATACTACCCTATATTTGATCTACCATATAGACTTATGCAATTCTTAACAAAAGGAAACAGGATACATTGAAATCATTATGAACAGTTACTCTTTTCCACAATGTTTTCTAGAACTGACCAGAGACATATATATTTCTATTTAGGTCTCTGAACTGACGCATCAAACGTCGCCTGTGTTCTAACAGCATTTGGTCCTTCAGAGTTAATAGATTGCATATGCAACCTAAATCAATAATACGCCCCCCAAAACTGACACCACTGTAACTCCGTGTCCATTTCTAGACCAGCGTTAACAGATACTGTGCAAATCGATAGAACTTACCCTCACTGGCGCTGTCTTCCACAAAATAGATCGAATTTCTCCCATCTTCACTTTCACATATTGCCAATGTCATGCAATTTCTCCACGAAGATAACACGCATCTACGTCGCTAGTGTTGATATTTACATCCCAACATTCAATAGTGATCGCTATTGTTGGCGTTTCGATGCTAAATAGTCCCACTTCCCGTGCCCGAAAAAAATCTCGTGCAGCCGCCAAGAAGTTGAAAAGCTGTCAATATTTGACAGTAGTCTATTTTTAAAAACCACGTGACATGGTAATTTTATATATAAGGGAGGTAACTGCCAATACATTAGGTCGGATCAAGCGAGAGAGAGGGGGAAGACGGGGATATAGAGATAGGGAGATAGAGACAGGGGGTGATATACTGGGGAGAGAGAGAGAGAGAGAGGGGGGGGGGGGGGGGGGGGGGGAGACTGGAGATAGAGGGAGAGATTAAAGACTGGAGATTAGATACTGGAGAATGAGAGAGACAGACAGACAGACAGACAGATATATGGAATTTTATATTTGTATGCAAATTGCCCCGCAAGCTATAACCCGGACAGACACTTTTCGCCTCCTGTAAATGTTCTGTTTCTGGAATCATTATTCTATACCTCTAATGATCGGAATGTGTCGGCCCGGATTAGCGTGTGCAGGCTGATCTGGGTCTATACATTACGCAGATTCCATAATGTTGGCTTTTTCGTGGAACGGCTTATATGTGTAATCATTCCATACGTGCTTCCGTGCAGGTTGTTCGTGATCTGCTCTGTTTGCTGAATATTCATACATACATCGTTGAAACACCCGAGCAGTGGTTATTACGTACACAAAATGGTCAAGAGCTTAATAACCTGATCGTAAAACCATGTAATCATTTCCCACATATAGACAACCCGAAGGCGATGACCACTCTGCAGCAGCCGACCTTAAAAGTATTGTGGCAAGGGGAGAAATTGCTCAGAATCAATATTTTGCTTCTGCCATATTGTTTTCAACTCTATTTAAGAATTGTACCGTTAATTCGATTCAAATCAATCGCTTATTCTTTATATGAAAATAACAATATCATGTACCAAATATTTAAATACATATAATGTCATGCGAAAGATGGGGAAGTGAGATAATTAATATTTTGCCTATATGTTTTCAAAGTCCTCTACTGCAGATTTGTTGTATATGGGAAAGGGTTAACTATCAAACATATTAAGGCCGGCTACCATGTGTCTTGGATCGAGTACCAGGGGCGTAGCTTTGCAATAATCAATGTGTAGGCCGTCTCGTGAGAAAATCAACATTGTGGACTCTGCGTAAAGTATCGACCCGGATCAGCATAAGCATGCCACACAGGCCTACCCGGATAGACACTTTTCGCCTCCTGTGGATTCTCTGTTTCAGGAATCACTACTCTATACATCTATCCCCCTAAGACGGAATGTTTCGGCCGGGTCAGTCTGCGTGGACAGCGCAGGCTGATCCGGTCGATACATTACGCAGATGTCTATCGCCGCAGCTGCAGTTTGGGGGCATTTTGAGAAGAAATGTGTAGGCACGTGCCTACTGTGCCTAAAGGGAGCTACGCCTCTGAGTACTATGCAATGAGATTACTCAAAAAAAAAAAATACAGCAAGATTATAAACTGGACAAGTTCAACACATTCTCGTGATTCATCTAAATCTGCGATAGCTGCTCATCAAACGTTCGTCCCATAATAAAACCAACAGTATGGGCTCTGCGTAATGTATCGACCGAGATCAGACTGCACAGTCCGCGCAGACTAATTAGGGACGACACATTCCGTATCAGGGGGCTAGAGGTATAGAGAAACGATTCCTGAAACAGAAAATCCACAGGAGTCGAAACGTGTCTGTCCATGTTAGCCTGTGCAGAATGCTTAGGTTAATCCGAGTCGATACTTTACGCAGAGTCCACAATGTTGGTTTTCTCAAAATGCCCCCAAAATGCAGCTGCGGCGATAGACATCTGCGTAATGTATCGACCAGATCAGCCTGCGCTGTCCGCGCAGACTGATCCGGCCGACACATTCCGTCTTAGGGGGATAGAGTAGCTATTCCTGAAACAGAAAATCCACAGGAGGCGAGAAGTGTCTATCTGGGTAAGCCTGCGCGGCATGCTTAGGCTGATCCGCGTCGATACTTTACGCAGAGTCCACAATGTTGGTTTTCTCGCGGGACGGCTCAAATGGTCACGATACCAATCGCCGAACCAATTAACGAACAACTTGTCCGCTGATTATTGAAGGCATTGCGAATAGTGCTAATGGGTAGTCCTAAATGAAACGTTTAAAATAAGTACAAACACAAGAAAAAGCTCGAATCTTGCAGAAGTGTCATGCGGAACCCATGGGCATGGGCTTCAATAGCAAGTTTGCGTTGCCTTGAATGGCATTCACCACGTCTCTCTCAGGGGGCGTAGCTTGGCAATAATCAATGTGTAGACCGTCTCGTGAGAGAATCAACATTGTGGACTCAGCGTAAAGTATCGAACCGGATCAGCCTAAGCATGCCACACAGGCCTACCCGGATATACACTTTTCGCATCCTGTGGATTTCACTACTCTATCTATCCCCCCTTAGACGGAATGTGTCGGCCGGATCAGTCTGCGCGGACAGCGCAGGCTGATCTGGTCGATACATTACGCAGATGTGTATCGCCGCACCTGCAGTTTCGGGGCATTTTTTAGAAAAAAATGTGTAGGCACGTGCCTACATTGCCTAAAGGGAGCTACGCCCATGACTCTTATTGAAAATGCGTCACCTTCCCAGCTATAAAGATTAACTGTGCTACAGGAGAACCAACCGTATCTTACGTGTGGAGTCAATACCTGCCACTACAATACAAGTCAATACAATTGAGATCTCTGGAAGAGAATCCACCGGCTCACAACACAACAATAATACATTAAATAGTGTTCAGATAAAGTTCTGTATTGATATGATATCCCTATTTACTTGTACCAACCACTTGTTTGGCTCATAACTCTTTCCCAAAAAATAACAAATCTGCAGCAATCGACTTAAACAATATCTAGCCAAAATTATGGAATATCTCTTTAAATGAAAGTTGGTTTACTGAGTATAGTTGAAATCAGTGTGTTAGAAGGAGAAAATACTCATTGTGAGCATCTTTTGCAGATGTGTTTACATGTGGGAAAAGGTTATTAGTAAAAACATTTATGCCGAAAATGCATTTTCCTGAGACGTTTGCAGACGTCACTAAAATAACTATTAATATCTAATCGATGTGCTAGGCATAATTAGTACAATCGAAATGATGGACTATCAGTAAACGGAATCAACGGCATTAGTCAAAGACCTAATACACATATGGGACCAGTAAACATCCAGATCAAACTGCGTCTTCACTCTAGATCATTATCATCTTCTCTGTTCGATATATATTTGTACTAACTTATGTGTTAAAAACATAAAAAAACAAAAACATTTTAAGAGTATATTTAAAGCGTACCATTATTTAATGTTCAAACCTGATTAGATCGGTTCGACTCGATATTATAACACAATTAGTCAAAACAATATCAAGCCCATTTACAGCAAATAACAGCAGTACATGTTCAACATGGATTTCATTTATCTAAGTTTATGAAATACGCCCTGGCCCTTTACATGTATCTAGAGCTGTGTAGATTTCATCCCATGAATACACCAGCAAAAGGTGGACCAACCGTAAACTATGTGTACAGAGCAGCCACTATTACCCGAGAACTTGTAATGTTCCTTGCTTTTAACCCTTCTCTATGTCAACAGGGCTGAATAAGAACGTTAATTGCGACCAATTTCTTCTTCTAAAGCATGAAATACTTTCATAAATCCAATTTTGACATTTTTTTTTGTCGTGTTGACAAAATATAATTCCAACAACATTACGGTCAATAATTTACATATTGATATGCGAGGTTTTGAAAGCGAAAGTAAAATCTGTATTCGCCGGAAAATATCTATTTTAAGACATCCGAATTACACGATCATAATTTAACACACCACGGACACAGTTGTAAATATCCTGTCGGAATAATTGCCAAACAGTATTTTGTAGTCATTAAGCGATTGAAAAGTTCTATTTGCTTTGGTTTTAATTCATGGATTGTTGTGTTTTTTTTAAATAGAAAATAGAGTTAAGCAAGAACGATTTAGCTCAGTGTTTATCTGAGCTATAAATAGCGATATCGGAAAATCCGGATGTTGAAAACACGAGGAGTTCGTTTAACAAAATGACGGGATCGATGTAGTTGGGAAAAGTCTGAAGTGTATTGTATTCCCCATTTATAAACATGATTTATGGACAGTTATTTTGTGATTCGGATCGATTTTATTGTATCTGTATTTGTACATGATAGGACATTATAGAACTCTACGTCTATAAAGATGGCGGAATTAGGTGTTTCTAAAATCGAATCTGAAGATAAATCTCAAATTGAACTAAATTGTGACTTGTGTAGATCAGACGGAGAAACAGTGGACGGCGTCAGTGTCTGTGTAGTTTGCATGGAATGTCTGTGCCAAACATGTTCGGAGATTCATTCAAATAATGCCGTTTTTAAGGCACACGCAACTGTCACCAAGGACAATTAATCTCCCGATTAGTTTCACGTCGCAAACATTGCACGACTTAAGAGATATGATATTTTGTGCTACACACGAAGTACAGTATGAGTATTATTGTGAAGACCATACACAGTTTATATGTCAACTTTGTACGAGGAAGGCCCATCGGGGTTGTAAAAGAATTGCCAAGATACAATCATCACAACAATCGGTCTTAAATGAGGTACAAGAGATAAAAAACAGGTCGATGTTTGTTATGAAACAACAGGAACAGTTTGAAGAACTTAAGTCAACCGAAAAGAAAAAGCAAAATCAATTGAGAACTACGATTCTATCAAAGATTCAAGCATTTATCGATCAGAGCAATAGTGGAAAAAAGAAAGGCGAGTCTGAAGAAGATATTGGTGATGCAGAACCTTCTTTCATGCCTGCTTTATTTGATGGTTGATGGTAGATATAAAGTAATAACACTGTATGAAAGGTATATGTTTATTCGGCCATTTACAGGTTCCGGAAGTAAGTGTTCGTATTACAAATAGTCTCACAACACTATTGAAAGTAGCATGAACACAGCATCTCTCCCCAACTTAGATAAAACTTTAAATAAAGTTATTAAATCAAAATCAATTCAACTGGTTACATAATCATGCAATCATAGTTTAACAGAGTATCAATTAGTAATGATATTTCTTAATAGATTTAAAATATTTATGGAATACGTGTTGTGAACATAACTGTTAGTTTAGCAATTATCAACATTGTCTCTACACTCGGAGACTGTTCTGATAAAGTAATCCCATTGAAACTTGAAACCATGAATCACAGCGTCATACTATAAACATTCCATTCGTTTGTAGGTGTTATGTTGTTCTAGTGTTCTACAGTTCATACAAAATACACTTTACAAATAGTTCGTTCTGAGTTCCCTATAAATAGTTAGCATGTAAACTTGCGAGTTTGAATAATTAATGAAAATAAACCAAATATGAATCATATCAAATTATAGATGTTTATTTGAGAAATTGCTTCTCATTAGTTCCATGTATCTTGTTGTAAACTTAAGGTGTTTATAAGTTAATAGATTTTCACATTTAAATTATTTGTACTTATATAAAACTCGTTCAACATATCATTTGATATGCAGGTTTCAAAAAGGGATTATTGTGCCCTTTCTAAACTCTTGAAACCTTTACACACTTTACGTTACATAATCTCCCAGATATGCTGGTGTTCGTCTTTCCCTCACTGGTCTATTCGGTGTATTTTGACCACTATCGACTTTCTGGTCAAAGTTCATTTGATCGTTTATTTGATCCTCAATTTCGTCATCGTGTTCCACATTATCCTCCCTAAAAGGTTTTAATGTTGACGTAACCTTTTTCATGTACGATGAGTTCCTTGTGACCTGATGTTTGGAGTTTTCTGCAGTTATCATAGGTCCCTTAACATCCGTAACATGGTAAGGTATTGGTTTATATTTTGTTGTTGATTTTGACGGACTTTCGTTTTGCAAGAGCACCTTGTCCCCAACATGTATATTACGTTTTCTCGTGTGAAGTTTGTTATCTTCATAACATTTGGTGTGTGATTTTGACCGATCGTCGTTGCTTCTTGCTAATACGTCAATTTGTTTATACTGTCCTGTTTGTTTAACGACTTCTGGCAAACGTGTAGTAGGCTCTCGTTGAAACATTAGGCGAAAAGGTGTGTAGCCAGTTATTGTATGAGGCGTTGCCCTATATTGACGTAGGAAACGATAAAGTTCCTGCTTCCAACTTTTTCCTTCTACGTATGCTGATTTTACGCACTTCATTAGTGGTTTGTTGAACGCCTCTGCCTGAGCGTTGGCTCTTGGCCACCTAGGTGTTATCTTTCTATGACGGAAACCACAGTAGTTAGCATAATCCGTAAATGCCTTGCTGTTGAATGGGCTGCCATTGTCAGTCTTAATTACCGTTGGCAAACCGAACATTGCCAATATCTTTTCTAGAACTGGTATCACAGTGTTTGATGAAACAGACTTAATTGTCTCAACGATTGGGTATCGTGAATATTCATCGACAATGACAAATAGATAGTCCCCACTTTCCAAAGGTCCACAAAAGTCTGCACTTAAATTCATCCAAGGGCCCAATGGCATTTCCGACATTTTAAGTGGTTCTCTCGGTCTGGGTTCCCTGGAATTTGCTTGACACGCAATACATCCTTGTATAGCTGATTCGATTTCTGTGTTTAAATTTGGAAACCATACTTTCGATCTAATGTAGCTTTTCGTTCGAACGACTCCTTGATGACCTTCATGTCCTAGTTTTATTGCATGCGCTCTTAAAGATTTTGGCATTACTATCTTGTCATTTCGCAACAATACAGTGTCACAGTGCACTGTTAATTCATCTTTCACACTTCGAAATGTCATAAGTTCTTCCATGTCAATGTCAGGATCGTTTACACTTTTCAATTCATGCCATTTTCCAGATTTGGACAGTTCAATGGCCTTTTGAATTGTCTTGTCGTTCAAGGACGCCATTTTTACGGCATCCAACGTCATTGCGTTTGGAATTGCTTGACTTGTTATAAACGATACATATTCCTCCGCTAAATTGCGGTGATCATCTCCTTTTAAAGGATGTCTCGACATATAATCTGATGGGTTGTCCTTCCCTGGCTTGTATATTATATTCATTTTAAAAGGCTGCAAACGCAAACCCCATCTTTCAATTCGTAGCGGTGGTTGTTTCTTTAACCAAATTGTAGTTAACGGTTTGTGATCCGTGATTACCGTAAACAATGGTGCGCCTCTTAAGTACATACCATAGTGCTCGCAAGCCCACACTACAGCTAGAGCTTCCCTCTCTGTTTGGCTATACCGTGATTCTGTTGATGTTAGCGCACGACTCGCATATGCCACCACTTTACCTTCCTGTGTTAATATTCCCGATAAACCCACAGGTGATGCATCCGTTATGACTTCAGTATTCTTTTTTGGATCATAATATGTTATGATTGTGTCCCCCTGTTAGAATAGTTTTCAGGTTATCAAATGCCTTTTGCTGAGAATCCGACCATTTCCATGTTGTGTCATTTCTCGTTAATCTTCTAAGCGGTTCCGTCAATGTTGCGTAATTGTTAATGAACCTGGAACAATACGCTGTCATGCCTAAGAAACTCCTTATTTCCGACACATTCGTTGGTTTTTCCATTGATTTTATTGCCTTAACCTTGATTGGATCGGCGGATATTCCTGATCCGCGAAATACTACCCCAAAGAAAGTTATCTCTGTTTTGTTAAATTCACATATTTTTTTTGTTTAGCGTTAACCCGTTTTCGTGGAGGGCGTTAAAAACTTTGTTCAGTGCAATGTCATGTTCTTCCTTACTTTGACCGTAGACTATGATGTCATCCGATATGTTTTTAGCACCGGCTATTCCTTGTATTACACTGCTTATTGTTTTTTGAAATACTTCGCTTGCGGAGTTTGTCCCAAAATTCAATCGTTTGTATCTATAAATTCCCATGTGTGTAGTGAACGTCGTTATAGATCTAGATTCTTGCTCTAATACTAACTGATTGTATCCCGATTTTAGGTCCAATTTGCTGAATATTGTCGCACCGTTCATATCGTGTATCAATTCATCGATTGTTGGCATAGGGTGCCGTTCTCTTTCAATCGCTTTGTTGGCCTCTCGCATATCGACACATATTCGAATGTCTCCGTTTTTCTTTGGTGGTGTAACGATAGGTGATACCCAAGGTGTTGATTCATTCTTTACTTCCTCTATTACATCATCTTGGAGCATTTTGTGAATTTCATTTTCTACTTTTTGCCTTAAGTGAAAAGGTGTTCGGCGATTCTTTTGTGCCACTGGTTTTATATTTGGATTTATATGTAACTTAACTGTTTGATTTTTTAGTTGTCCAATTCCACTGTAAATTCCAGGATATTTGTGACTTGTATTGTCTTCTGTGTTGACATTCTGTGTTATATGAATGACATTTAAATCCACAGATGTCTCGTATCCTAATAATGTTCCGTAGTTACCTTGAACTAGATAAAATGTAGCGACAACTATTTTCCCATCCTTTTCGGTCGTCATTTCACAACTTCCTTTCACGTTTAATTTCGGTCCGCCTCCATAGGGCAATAACCTGGGTAAACGTTTTGTCTTTAGTTTTGGCTGCCCAAGACTTTCATATGCTCTGTCATCTATTATATTGACACTAGAACCAGTATCTATAGTTGCAAGTATCTTCTTATTATTTACTGTTACTTGTGTTTTTGGAGTTTTACTTTTGCCATTAACAGTCTTTATTTTTATGCTATAAGAGAATTCATCTTCTGAATCTGACTGTAAAACCTCTCTTACTGGTTTATTCCGCTGGTGACAACAGCGGCTGAAATGATTCACCTTTTTGCAAAAATTGCAGGTTTTCCCTTTTGCAGGGCACGTCGATGTTTTGTGCGGATATTCGTAACCACAGTTACGGCATGTGTTTGGTTGACCACGTGACATGGGTGTGTCTTTTCTGCCTCGTTCTGGTATCTGATTTGCATAGAATTGCCGGCCACTAGCACTGCCGCGGCCGCGGATTTTCCCACGATTTGACCTACCGCGTGTTTTGTGACTTACTTGATTGACCGTTTTGTCTGGCCCTTCCATAGCTGATGCATGCTTGTCTGACTGTTCCAGAATTATGCCCATATTTAAAATGTCTTCTAAACCCTTTGTAGGTTCCCTTAACGCTCTCCGTCGTAATTGATTTGACCTACAATTTTGTATCACTTGTTGTAAGATCTCGCCGTCAATGTTAGCAAACTCACAGTTCTTTGCCAGTGTCCGTAGCTCCGTTACAAACCCGTCCAATGTTTGACCCTCATTTTGTTTGTGTAATCTAAAGTTATAAATTTCCATTTGTATGTTTTTCTTAGGAGAGAAATAATCATTAAGAACCTTCTTTGTTGCCGCAAATGTGGTTTCTGTGTCCTTTTTCTCAACGTCGTAGATGTCGTATACTTTTTCCCCAGCGTAATGGAGCAGTAGGGCTCTCTTTTGAGGTGCATCCTCTATTTTCATCCCTGTGAACATATTTTCTAGCCTTGCTAGCCATTTCTCCCACCGTGTCCCAGAGTTGGATTTATCCGTCTCGACGTCAAACGTCGGAAAGTTTGGTAAATTGTTCATTTTACACTGTTAAATGTCTTAATCCATCGATTTAACAATTATCCAATGATCTAAATCCTTTTTTGTTTGTTTATCCTCGTCGCCAAATGCTTTATTTGATGGTTGATGGTAGATATAAAGTAATAACACTGTATGAAAGGTATATGTTTATTCGGCCATTTACAGGTTCCGGAAGTAAGTGTTCGTATTACAAATAGTCTCACAACACTATTGAAAGTAGCATGAACACAGCAATGCCTGTCTTAGTTAATGTGGAACAGGTATTTAGTCTGCAGGACAGTAATGAACATTTGTTAAAAGCCGTCCTATATCTAAATGACACGGAGAAAGCAATGATTGTTTCAAAATGCGTACAACTATCTCTTGTTGAAAGCCCCTCTCTTAATACAATTATTGAGTGCAATTGATCATAAAGACAATATGAATAAACTCTCTGATCAACTAGAAATACTTAAAGCCATCACAGACGAACTAGTCAATGTCACTCGTTGTGACGGTGAGGATAAACGCTTCACGAGGATAAGAAACCTTGTCAAAGAAACCACATCTGTAGATGCTGAAGTTCAAACCGAATTTAATCACGATACAAACCAAGAACAATTACCAAAGATTTGTGTAATTGAACCCTCCACAGCTGCTGTTAGAGAAGCATGTACTTGCAAAGATGCCGAGGTTCAATCTGAGGATGCAAGTGAAACCATTAGTACTATAAAAACACTAGGTCCCTTCAAAACTGAATACCTTACTTCATCTGCCGATGTGGATACCGAGCCAGTTGTCGTAACTGGTCCTTCCAGCCAGCAGTCGGATGGTTCCGGCGTTGTGCATGGGATCATATATCCTGACAGAGAAGATGGTGGATGTCAAACTCCTGACAGCACACAACACAGTGACTTAGCGTTGTTTGAAAGTCGTTTAGAATACGTCGAGGATTATAAAGTATGTACTGAGACATATTATACTAGTTTAGGGATAGTTGTATTAAAAAGTAAGCAAATAGCTTTACTTGATAGCAAAAATAGTGAAGTAAGAATATACGACGAATATTTTAATTCCCACATTTCCTACATTCTTAAATGGAGGCCTTTGGACATATGTGTTGTCGACTATGACATTAACCGTGTAGCAATTTCATTTGATTCTCGAAGAGTTGAAACTTATGAAGTATATGAAGATACACTGTGTTATATACGTGGTTTTGACTTGTCTCTGTATTGTAGAGGTATTTGTTCTGTATCGCGTAATACTATAGCTGTGTTGGTATCAGGTGTTGAATCTGTGAATAAATCTGGAGTTTTTCTGAAAACAAACAGCGATGAAGACGACATGGAAATACAGATAAGGGATATAAACAATGGCAGAATAATAAGTTCTATTGACACATTTGAAAAAGAAGTTCGAAATCCTGTTTTCATTATAGTAGACAACCAGAACAATGTCATTATTGGCGAGGAAAACCAAGTTAGCGCATTTGATAGAGATGGAGATAGAGTATGGTTCTATAAAGGCTACAAAGGAAGCAAGTTAGAAGGTATACTAGGCATGGATTTGGATCCAGAAGGAAACTTATATGTTTGTAGCTATGGATCAAACAGTATCCACCAGGTGTCGTCTTTCAACTACAGGAGAAGCCGTGTAATCATTCCATACGTGCCCTCACCTTTGAGCGTTGCATTCGACTCCCACCAAAGGCGTCTTATTGTAGTGTGTGTAAACTCGTGTGTTTACGTTTATAAGTTTGTCTGATGTGATCAGTATTTGTTTGCAGTTTTAAAACAACTATCACAGTGAATCTGTGTACGACGTTCAAAGAGTATGCACACTAACTATTTGATTATTAGCTATGGAGCGCTAAGCTTTGCTTTTCCAGTCAAATGCCAATACAGGATCATTATATTTTCGTACATAAACCCTTTCCCACATTCAACAAATATTCAACAGAAGATCTTTGTAAATATAAAGTCAAACCTGGAGAAAATCTACAAAAATGAAAGTCAAGTTTAGTAAATGCATCTTGTTTAAAAAAAATGTGACAAACGAGTAATTGTCATCATCATCAATTTCTCCTTTTGTCAAAATGTTTTCAAAGGTCATTTTCTGCAAATGCATCTAAGTGCTCCTGAAGGTGAGAAAGGGCTAAGTAATGTTTTTGTGTTGTTAGTGATGAAATTGACATTCGCCCTTAAAGGTTTTTGGTTGGAATTAACGTTTTAGTATATAAACCTTTAAATAAGTAGCGGCGACAAGAGACATTGTCTCAATTCAAAATTAATAACGACCAAAATTTGCTGGAAATTAAAAGATTTTACTGAAATAAAAAAAAAATCATTGACTTCTATTGTTTTATCTTATCTAATCAATATATTCTAGATACAAACATAATTATTTATTATGTACGATTGAAAAGGGCACATTATGACTGTTCAGTAAACCGGATCAACCGCATTGGTGAATATAGGTCCAGTGTAAAAACCAAATCAAAATGGACTAATCATTACAGTTGAAAACAGTGGCAAGAGCAGCAATGGCTCAAAACAGCTTGCGCGAATGTGCAATACTGTTGAAAACCGCATAAGGGCTCGACAGAACAAACAAAAATTCCGAGCCAGTGCTGCTCTTGCCACGCTGTTTTCAAGCGTAATGATTGGTCCATTTATTCAGAATTCTGCATGAAGGGAAATAATTTAAGTTATTTCATGACTGATTAGGCATAGGGTTTATGCCCTTCAACGCCAAATAGAGAACTGTTTACCCTAACCCACATGCAGATCTTTTGTGCTACTTTCAACAATAATTAAGGTTGGTTGATATGTTGGTATGGTTATTGCTTTGCAGTGAGAACCCAGGGAACAATGTCAATTAACCCTTTCCCACATACACGTTGCTGCCTTGACATGACTGAAACTATGTTGAAAACCACGTATTGTCCCAATAGTGAGTGGGTAGCGTCGTTGACTTAGAAAGGTGTCCCGGATACTCGATCAGACCGTCCCGGTGAGCCATTGCACATTTCATGAATAATGCTGGTTTGCTAACCAATGGATCATTAATAAGTGAACTGCTGCCGGACTTGACCGAAACCACGTTGAAAGCCAAGTATTGTCCCAATAGTGAGTGGGTAGTATTATTGGACTTCGAACGGATGTCCCAGGTTGGATCCTCAGTTAGGGCTGTCATGGTGAGCCATTGCAAATTTCATGAATAATACTTGTTTGCATACCCAGCCATCATGAATAAGTGAACTGCTGCCGTGATATGACCGAAACTACATTGAAAGCCACGTATCGTCCCAATGATGAGTGGATAGCGTCGTGGACTTGGAACCTGATCCAGGGTTGGATCCACAGTCGGGGCCGTCACAGTGAGTCATTGCACATTTCATGAATAAAACTGGTTTGCTTACCCAGCCATCATAAATAAGTGAACTGCTGCCGTGATATGACCGAAACTATGTTGAAAGCCACGTATCGTCCCAGTGATGAGTGGATAGCGTGGTGGACGTAAAACCTGTGTGTCCCGGGTAGGATCCTCCATCAGGGCACTCAGGGTGAGCCATTGCACATTTCTTGAATAATACTGTTTTGAAAACATGTTGAAAAACCGGCCCAAGGACCAGACAGAACAAACGAAAACAAAGTTTGAACCATTGCTGCTCTTGCCACACTGTTTTCAACTGTAATGATTAGTCCATTTATACCGATTTCTGCATGAAGGGAAATAATTTAAGTTCTTTCATGACTTATTAGCTAAAGGGTTACTGTCCTTCAGCTGTAGTTGTGAAATGCCAAATAAAGAAATGTTAACCTTTACCCACATGCATATGTTTAAGGCCACTTTCAACAATAATTAAGCCATATGACAGGTTTGTTGGTATGATTGTTGCCATGGCGTGAGATCCAATAGAACACTGTCAATTAACCCCTTTCCCACAAACACGCTGCTGCATTGACATGACTGAAACTATGCGGAGAGCCACGTATCGTCCCAATAGGGAGTTGGTAGCCTTGTGAACTTGAAACCGGGTGTCATGGGTTGGATCCTCAGTCAGGGCCGTCATGGTAAGCCATTGCATAGTTCTTAGCCTGCATGGTACTGGTTTGTTTACCCAGGGATCATGAATAAGTGAACGGATGCCATGACATGACTGAACAGGGTTTCCCGAGTTGGATTCTCAGTCAGGGCTGTCATGGTGAAGAAGGCACATTTCAGGAATAATACTGGTTTGCTTACCCAGCCATCATGAATAAGTGAACTGCTGTCGTGATATGACTGAAACTATGTTGAAAGCAATATATCGTCCAAATGATCAGTTAGTATTATCGTGGGCTTTTTACTGGGTGTCCTGTGTTTGATCCTTAGTCAGGGCTGTCATTGCATATTTCATGAATACTACTGGTTTTCCTCACCCAGACAGCATTAATAAGTGAACTGCTTCTGTGATATGACTAAAATAATCATGAAAACGGCCTAATGACCCGACAGAAAAAACAAAGCATCTTTTGAAAGCATGATTACTGATTAGCCATTGCTGCTCTTGTCACACTGTTTTCAACTGTAATGATTAGTTCATTTATAGTATTTTATACACATTTCTGAACGCAGGAAAAGAAAGGGAATCTTCCATAACTGATTGGACAAAGGGCTACTGCCCTTTCGCTGTAGGTGTGACATGCCAAATAGTGTACCGTTATCCCTCATCTACATACATATGTTTTATGCCACTTTCTACAATAATTAGTTGCTATGGTTGTTGCATTGTCGTGAGAATCCAGGGAACAATGTCAATTAACCATTACCCACATACAGACGCCTGCTCACGACCTTTCCATTACATTGAGGCAAAATGAGAAGTGTCTGATAATGAGAAGTCTAGGATTCGGGGTTCGATCCTCAGTCCAGGCGGTCATGTTGGAGTGCACTACATAGGGCAAGACACAGTTCTAAGCCTGGTACTGTTTACCCAGGGATCATGCATACGTGATCTGCTACCGCGACTTTACTGAAGCTATCTTGAAAGCCACGCATCGTGCCATTAGTGAGTGGAAAGCGCCGTGGACTTGGAACCGTGTGCCGGGTTGTATCCTCAGTCATGGCAAAGGCATTTTTCATGAATAATACTGGTTTGCTTACGCAGCCATCATAAATAAGTGAACTTCTGCCTTGACATGATAGAAACTATGTTGCGAGCCACGTATTGTCCAGATACGAACTGGGTAGCGTCATGGACTTGTAACCGGGTGTGATGGGCTGGATCCTCAGTCGTGGCCGTCATGGTGAAGAAGGCACATTTCATGGATAATACTGGTTTGGACACCAACAGTTGCATATGTGTAGTTTCAGACCAGTCACTGTTATCACTCTAGCTCTCCCGAAACCTTGTTCGGCTTTTTGCTTTTAACCTCCCTGTCCCACATACAACAAAACTGCAAAAGGTCAACTTTGAAAATTAAAGTATATTCATTCAAATGTGTTAAAAGAAGTGTTACAAAAGAAGATAAGTCTTAGGTAAGCACTCTCTACTTGTGTAACACTGTTTTCAAAAGTCATCTGCTGCAGATGAGTCTGCATGTGGGAAAGGGTTAATTGTGAAGAAGGTTGATGCCACAAATACATTTTCCTCATATGTTTGCAGACGACAATAAAATCATCATATTAGGTAAACGGTTTATGAAACGAAACTACACGATCATTGCCATCTGTTCCAGACCAGACGTGTTCGTGTTGCCTGTCCTAGGTAAGTTAACATATAGGGACCACCTACTCGTCATTAGTCGCCGGGCAGAAGCCCGCGACTTCTATTTTTAATAGGTTTTCGGAAATGACATGGGAGGGGGGGTTATTATTAGATTTTTTTTTTTTTTTAAATGTCTTGAACATATTGCGTGAAACGGTTGTAACTAAAATTGGTAATTTTTTACCAAGGTTAATCACCTCGCCATAACGTCTTTATAAGCGTTAAATCATTTTTCTTGGTAAACGATGGAAATTTAGGTGCCATTGCTCGTTCTGAGCAATGGCACCTAAATTTGCATTGTTTACAAAAGGGTCGAAATTGCCCCTAAACCAGGGTTTTCAAAATAGGTTTTAAGTTACAACTGTTTCACGCCAAGCCCTCGGTATGTCCTTTTCGCATATATAGTAAATTAAAAGATATACAACTGATTTTCGTAAACTCTACAATAAACGATTACAATGTGATGATTCAATGTTAACCGGTCGGTTGTCTCTAGAGCCTTTTGATTGCTACATCATGTCAACCGGGTGCCGCCATTATCGGCGTGTAGAGTAATGATTCCTGAAACAGAAAATCCACAGGAGGCGAAGTGTCTATCCGGGTATAATCAATGTGTAGGCCATCTCGTGAGAAAATCTACATTGTGGACTCTGCGTAAAGTATCGACCCGGATCAGCCTAAGCATGCCACACAGGCGTACCCGGATAGACACTTTTCGCCTCCTGTGGATTTTTCTGTTTCAGGAATCACTATTGTATACGGACAGGGAAGATTAGGGTGAGACTTATTCATGATCCCGGGGTAAACTAGGCTAGGAAAAGTGCCTTGCCCAAGGGTACTCCACCATGACCACAGCACCGCGACTGTGGATTGAACCCGGGACGTCCGGCTCCATATCCCTGACGCTAACCATGGCCGATTCCGGCTTATATATATATATTGTGTGCGTGTCTATATAGCCGGTGTCAGATATAAATTGGTCTCGTTGTATCTCCCATGATCTTTTTAAACAACTTTGGACACACTGTTATGTTTTGTCGTATGTAGCATCGAGGACAGAGCGTAGTTCAAATTTAGTGTAACATCGATCGAAAAACAAGCGTTCAGGTTATATCAATCCCGCTCGATGTCTTCTTCCCAGGACCCTTCTTTTATGTGTTTGTTGTTTAGTGCCATTTTCAACAATTGTTTAGTTATATCACGGCTCAGATAAAAGTCCTGCTGGTATATTTATCCCGAAATCGGGGATCCAGTCGAAATGATGATCAAACAATCTCAGCGCCACGGAGGGAAAGCCATTATTCCATTTTTAAGAACATGAACAGTATTTGAAATGTCTCGGTCGGGGATTAACCAATTACTTCACACAGACGACTGCCATTGAACATGACTTTGAAAAAACATTACAATAAAAGGTGAAATTGCTCAAAATGAGCAATTTCACCTTTTATTGCAATATTTGCAACTCTTTATCAATACAAATCTTTCAGTTTTCTAGATTGTTGAAATTGTTCGTCTGATGATTTGTAAAGCAGAGGACCTTTGAAAAGTCATGTGAAGTAATGGTTCAACCAAATGTGTATGCAGATCGTCCTAACTCACCGAACACTCGACCATGTGTTAGTTTAACCCTTTCCCTCATACGACAATTCTGCAGCAGACGACTTTGAACATATTTTGTCAGAAAATAGAAAATCTCTATAATTGAATGGATAACCTATGACTAAAAGTGGAAAACATTGTGGCAAAAGGAGAAATTGCTCGTTTTAAGCAATTTCTTCTTTTGTCACTATGTTTTCAAAAAGCCGTCTGCTGCTGTCATTTGGTTGGTTGATTCGGCAAGCACTCGCCATACGCTTGGTGTGTTAGGGCACACCTATGAATATAACCCCAGACTCGCACCGTATGGTGGGTTGGGGAATCACAAAAGAAAGAAGCCGTTTTTAACCATTTCCCACATTCATCAAATCTACAGCAGACGACTGAAAACATCAAGTAAAAATATGCGAAATCTAAACATGAAAGGGCCATTATTGAATAAAGTTGAACGCTTTGTGATAAAGGAGAAATTGCTCATTCTGAGCAATTTCTCCTTTTGTCACGATGTTTTCAAAAGTCGTCTGTAGCAGAGAGGTAAGGAATCTTCTGTATGTGGGAGAGGGCTAACAGGACGAGTTTGAAAGTGACATATCGGATATACGGTTAAAGAAATACTAATACACAATCGATTAATATACAGCCTCACTGATGTAGTGGTATCTAGCGTCCGCCTAGGGTGTTGGTTCGATTTTGTTAGACTGTTCACAAGGTTATTCAAACGTTCTTCCAAGTGATCTAGTTTTTGACCGCAAGTGACCAAGTTTTCAACAGTATTTCAGTAATAACACGGCGTGTCCTGGTTAATTTACCAATAGTACCAGTCTTATTTATCCCGGCACCTATTCCTAACTCAATCCAAGCAAACCTCGGCGCCAAGAAGAGAATCGTTTACTACCGCCTGGTTCTATCTTTCAGTATTGACCTATACATTGTGTGATATGACTTAACCCGAATATTTAACTTTTTCGACCAAGGGCACTCCATCATGAACTGGGATCGAACCCGAGAAGCCCGGTTTCGAAAACCCCCTCCCCCTCCACCCCACTGGCTTAAATTGGCAATGGTTGATTCCTGACAGACGGACGGACAACCCAAAGCAATAGTTCATGTTTAACCGGAACACATTTTTTAATAGAAACATACAACTAGCTTCGTAACCAAACTGTCATGTGTATCGACCAATCAATGTGACTTGAACGCTATTTGTAAAGGGTTAAAACACATTGAACAAAATTCTGCCAAAACATTTTAAAATCGAACACTCATTTTCGGAGAGAAAGCCGTTCATTCTGCATGAACATTGAGTCATCGCTTAAGCTCACCGTGGACGTCTTGCTCTGGTGAGCTAAACGTGATGTGGACGAATTTTTTACAAACTCTCACTGTCTCGGTCACACACATACGCATGCTTTCAGCCATGTACACAAAGACAAGCTGACGACGGAAATAGATTAAATATGACTTTATTTTCACATTTATTCCAATCTTGATGTACAAATTACATTTTTAAATTAAAGGACAAATCATTCATGCCATATTTATTTTTTTCTGCGTCCAGTCAAACCCATTCATTCTTCACTTACACTGTGCAATTACATTTTAATAAGCAAAATACAATACATTACAAAGCCAACCAAACAATGTCAAAAAACAAAAGAAAACAGAATCATAACGAGGTACCTGACTTCAGCAGTCATAGACAAGAAATAACCGTCCTAGAATTTGATTGATTGAAGTTTAAAGTCGTTTTCAATATCAGTCGAGTATCAGTTCTCTTTACATGTTGCCCAAAACTCTACATCAATTTTTTTTTGTAGGCAATTTACTTCCTTTCTCAAAAAGACATTTTAGTACATAAAAATGATCGATTGTTTGGTGTTAAACGCCGCTTTCAACAATTTATATGTCATATCACGGCATTTCCTGGGTAAGTTACCAGTACTACTGATCCATTATCCTGACACCAGCTAGTCAGTTGAAATGCTAATCCCGCAACCTTGAGCGTAAAGGAGAGAAGCCATTTATTTTCAAGTCTTTGGTATGACTTGGCCGTAGACGAAAAACGCGACCTCCCGCACTCGAGGTTCACGCTCTCTCACACTACACCACCGAGGCGGCTAGGAACACAAATGAAGCTATTCACAATTACTTTCGTCAATCTTCAGAAAAATACAAGGCCCATCGGAGGTTCGAACCCAATGACCCCTAGACTGGAATCTCAACACCTTCCTATCAAATGTTGTACGAATCGATCAAGTCAATAAGTTATTATGCTAAAACAAAACGGTGACTCCTCCCATTATTTAAGAATTTGAAAATAAGAAAACAGAATCCTATACATTTATACAGCTTGTAATTATAAGCCCATTACATGTATGTAATTGGATTATAAGGATTGCAATAAGTTAGTTTTGGTTAAATTAATGCTTATCGGATATAAAACAGTAGAAAATGTTGAAAAAGGAGAATTATTTTCCATAAAGTTTTCATCAGAAGATGTTTGTATTGGGTAAAGAACATGCGTTTGATCTGACCTTGACAAGATCTTGGAACAGTTGGTACAACGAGTAAGCAACACAAATCAAAAGCGTACAATTTTACTACATATAATCAGAAAAATAATAGAGCCATGGGGCACTGGATCGATAACCTGAGAGTTTCCTCTTGAAGACAAGATCGATATTTACAGGATGTTTTTTTAATCAACTAACTTAACATTTATAGCGAACCCGCTAAGAGCGGTATTTCTTTTAACCTATCAAAGTAATTTTAAAAACTTTGAAGAGGGACTACTTAAGAACATTGCTGCCAAATTATTTAGAAATTATGCAAGAACTTTTAAAATGTCATTTCAGTTATTTTCTGATAAAGCCAGGAGGCTATAGTTTTCAACAAATTCAGAAAGCTTCAGGAATTTAATAACACACATGTATAAACTGCAATCAATTATCATGAATAAGTTTTCGATCAATGTGATATAAATGAAATAAAAGTCAAAAAACCAAAAGATGAACAGACAACCAAGAACTGATCCAAATGACACCCTCAGGCAACCCCAAAACAAGAGGTTCAAGATGGCCCAAATTCGATCACCTGAATATTTTTAAAGTGTTTACCTAAAGGAGACTATGTAAAACAAGTGATCCCCCAGGAAGGGGCCATTTATGACACCAGGGCTATAATTTGACCATCTTGGTAGAGGTCCACTAGATGAAGTTAGATTTCAAATATATCAACTTTTAGACAAGATTTTTTAAAGTTTTTCCCTATACATGTATAATATTATGTAAAACAAGGGACCATTTTTTACCCCAGAGCTATAATTTGAACAATCTTGGTAGAGGTCAACTAGATGAAGCTACATAAATATCAAAAGCCTGGACATTCTATCTGTCTTCCTATACAAGTCTTTGTAAAACAAGTGACCCCTTGGGTGGGGCCATTTTTGACCCCATGGGCTATAATTTGAACAAGATTTGTAGAGGTCTAATGAAGCTACATACCAAATATCAAAGGCCTGGGCTTTCTCCTTTTAGACAAGTTTTTTTTTTCCTATATGAGTCTATGTAAAACAAATCAGCCCCGGGGAGGGGTCATTTTTGACCCCAGGGCTATAATTTGAACAATCTTGGTAGAGGTCTATCAGATGAAGCTACATACCAAATATCAAAGGCCTGGGTCTACTTTTAGACAAAAAGATTTTTCCCTATATGAGTCTAAGTAAAACATTGTAGAGATGAAGCTACATACCAAATATCAAAGGATTGGGCCTTCTACTTTTAGACAAGAAGATTTTTTAAGTTTAGGTTAATTTCCCCTTTTTAGTTGCCATGGCAACCAGATTTCTCTATGGAATTTAAATCTTTGAACAATTTTGAAAGAGGGTCACCAAAGGAACATTCCTGTGAAGTTTGGTTGAAATTGGTTCTTTGGTTAAGGAGATGATGTTTAAAGCTAAAAGTTAACGACGGACGGAGAGTGATCAGAATAGCTCACCTTGAGCCTTTGGCTCAGGTGATCTAAAAACCTCACATTCAACACTTTCACAATAGCACTACAGACAGATTAAACACCATTTTCAACAGCCAATTCACCTAATGTGTCTTTCCTGGCTTTCTTGCACCTGTACTTTTCCGGGATAACTGGCTTCTTTCCCACATTAGACTATTAAGCTAATGGGTGGAAGACTGATGACAATAGTCACAATTACTACAAACAGAGCACTGGATATATGGCAATATTTGAGTTGTGCTCGAGAAAGACCAACCTTAGTGCATTTGCATTTTAGAGCCTGTACTCCGTAATATTTCTACATTATTCTTAAAGTAATATAAATTCTTTCTACAAAAACCCAGAGAGAAAAACTGTTTTGGAACAAAATAATGCTACAAGCCTGATAAACAAATATCTAAAATTTCAAGACTACAGCACTGTTATAAGCACAAGTAGTTCATAACAAAAACACCACCAAAGTAATTGAATGAGCAAACAGTCATACCGAGGGTTTGGCCTGAAACGGTTGTAACTAAAATCCTATTTTGAAAACACTGGTTTAGGGGCAATTTTGAGCCGTTCTTTGTAAACAATGCAAATATAGGTGCCATTGCTCAGAACGAGCAATGACACCTAAATTTCCATTGTTTACCAAGAAAAATGATTTAACGCTTTTAAAGACATTATGGCGAGGTGATCAACCTTGGTAAAAATTTTTTAGTTACAACCGTTTCACGCCAAGCCCTCAATACACACAGATAAAAGCATAGCTCTAGATAATTAGAGTATTTCAAATCCCCAAATACTTATTTGACCATCAAACCCTATGTTGTGCGTACTCAAAAGAATCTCTCAGTGAGACGATTCTTTTGAGTACCCACATCTAAGGGTTCAATTTTGTCATGAGAGATATTGTTAGAAAAAAAACAGTTTACTCCTCCTTATCTAGTCCTCTGCAAAAGGGTGGGCGCAAAGAAATATACCCCACCAAGATTGGGGTCTACTGACTTTTCATGTATTCATAAATTCCTTATGTTGAGATTGGTAGAAAAGCCTAAAGTCACCGTATTAGGGAGACACTGGTCACACTGAGATAATACGTGCTTCCCAACCATTTTCCTGCATGAAGAAGCATTCCTACATGGACTATTCTGCCCATTAGTGGAAGAAGAATGACGCTTGTCACAGTGACTTTTGTTGATACTCGAAGAGAATGAATGAATGGCTGAGCTGCGTTCAAACCCTGGACTCCTGGAGTGTTAGCCCTTGTATTACTGACAAAGCTATCGTGTCTTAACTGTAACTTATTGATGATGTACATCTCAAATGCCTTATTATTGTTGTTTTTTGCAGTGTCTCATTGTTGCCTCTTTTAGCTCTAGTCTAATCCATAATGGTCTAGCTTAATCGAACAGTGCTTCAGGAAAACCAGCGATAAGGTCTTTCAGAAGAGTGAAGAGCATGGCACCTACGCAGTCTAGTCGAGATCTGCAGTGTGTGTGTGTATGAATCACAGAATCTTTCAAGTGAACTCTCACAAACAGTGTACATTTGGACCAAATAGCGTGGATAATCTTACAGATTGTTATCTTCACATATATATTGGTTTTCCTGAAGCAATGCTTTTTTTAGGACAAGTGAAAGTTTATTTGTGGGTATTCGTAATTCTTCACGCAACATATTGTCAGGTCTTATAAATATTAACATAGTGTAAATGTGCTACAGTTGATATTCTGATAGCAATCAGCTCTCCATAATGTGTATATTTAACCTTTTCTCTCTTGCTATTCCTAGCATCTGCAGCAAACTTCTTTCGAAAACATTGTTGAAAAAGAGAAATTGATCCAGATGAGCAATTTCTTGTTTTACCACAGTATTTTGAAAACTTATTAATAATTATATTTCCATTTATAAAGAAATTCCACATCTTTGTCTAGTCAACTAAAGTAGTTTTGTAAGTTGACTGCAGCAGTTTTGTAAGTCGACTGAAGTAGTAGTGAAAGTCAACTACAGTTGTTTTGTAAGTTGACTGAAGTAGTTTTTGTAAGTCAACTGTGGTTGTTTTGTATGTCGACATCAGTAGGTCTGTTGTATGTGTGCAAGCTATAATTTTCTAAAATCCTTATTTGCCCTTTAACCCCTATTTTGAGGGTACTCAAAAGAATCGTCTCGATAAAACAATTATTTTGAGGACGCACCACATAGGGGTTGGTTTGTTAACCCTTTCCCTCATACGACATTTCTGCAGCAGACGACTTTGAACTTACTTTGTCAAAACTAGAAAATCTCCATTGTTGAATGGATAACCTATGACAAAAAGTGGAAAACATTGTGGCAAAAGGAGAAATTGCACGTTTTGTGCAATTTCTTCTTTTGTCACTATGTTTTCAAAAAGCCGTCTGCTGCAGAGGCGTCAGAAAGCGTCTATATGAGGGAAAGGGTTAATAAATAAGATACTGTTTGGGAAAAGTACAGTTTTATCATCTTATATAATAGGCCTTTGGCAAATATATATATAAACATATAATAAGTAAATAACATAAACACAAACAGCAAAAATCAGCTATGTTTAACCGTTTTTTATATGTCAATAATTACTATAATACATGACAACAAATTCATGAAAATAAAGATAAATACCAGCACTTTAATCTTTCAAACAGAGGCAACCATATTAAGCACTCATTAATGCCCTCATAAACCAACCAAGTATAAACTCGCTGTATAAAAAAATAAGACACAATAAGTTGTGCAGGAAGTGCAGTAGTAGACATAGTGTCATAGAAAGAAGAAGACAAAAAGCTGATCAAATATTGCATGAGAATCCCTGATGATTAAACTCTTTCTGTGATGAAATCTGTAAAATAAAAAATTAAACTGTCACAAAATATGCCCGTCAGGGAGGCATAACTCTTAACCACGTTTTCTGACGCCTCTGCAGCAGACAGCTTTTTGAAAACATAGTGACAAAAGAAGAAATTGCTCAAAACGAGCAATTTCTCCTTTTGACACAATGTTTTCCACTTTTAGTCATAGTTTATCCATTCAATTAACCCTTTCCCTCATATAAACGCTTTTGGACGCCTCTGCAGAAGACGGCTTTTTGAAAACATAGGTTTGGACAATTCAAGGGCCATAATCCAAAATTGCCTTCAACAATTTGGCTGGTTATCAATCTTGGCCCAGACATTATTCCCCAAAACATATTCACCAAATTTGGGGAAGATCCGATGAAAACAGCTTGACTTAGAGAGCGGACAAGGCACATGTTGCCAACTTTTGATAATTCAAGAGCCATATTCCAAATGGGCAATTTGGATGGTTACTTAACTTAGCCAACACATTATGCCCATAAACATATGTTATCAAAGTTTGGTGAAGATCAGATGAGAACTGCTGGACTTAGAGACAAGATGTATAGACACTGCCGGCTGCCCTGTTCCCATAATGAATAATTTGTGTCTGATTAACTGCTTGTCTAATAGAGCTCTAGAAATTGAGCAATTTCTCTGTTTGCCACAATGTTTCCAGAACTTGTCTGTGGTAAATGTGTCAAAATGCGTTTTATAGAAATGGTCAACCCTTTCCCTCATATAGACGATTTCTGATGCCTCTGCAAATTAATTATACATTCTGAGGAACAAGACCATAATCAGAGAAGAGTAATCTGATACAAAACTAAAAACATTGTTGAATGCATAATCCAGGTATGTTACATCAACAGAGGGAGGGTTAAGCAATATAGTCCACTCCATGGTGAGCAAGTTCTTCTTTTGCAACACTGGTTCCAACTCGGTTCAAAACATTTATCTATAGAGATTTTCCATATTTTTGGTTACATGTTTTGCCAAGTTGCTGACTAAAATTTTGTTGTATGTTGGAATGGGTTATATAAAGCTTATACTTACTTTAAAAACATTTGCTATATAAGTGAATATTATAATGCTTCCTGGCTTAATCTAACACATCTTGAAACTTTTTTTTTAAAATCATCAGGGTTTTCTCGCCACATTTTCTGGAAAAACATAAACAAAAAGACAATGTAACAAGGGCACCACAAAGCGGATGCATCCCCTCGGTATTCAAAGTCCAATTTTGACCTTGACCTTTAACCTTGAAAATAAATAGGCTTCTAGACCCTGCCATATACTAACTGTATACCAAGTTTGGTTAAGATCGGTCGAAGGATGTTTAGTGTAGAGTGGTCACAAGTTTGTTACGGACGCACACATGCACGCACAGACGGACGATTGAATGAACAAACGGACATTCCCGTTACTATATCCCCTACTTCGTTAGGGATTATAAAAATGTGTATGCTTGAAACTAACCTTTATAGCTTAAACCTCTATGGACTCGTTCAATACAAAGCTGCACAAGTTCATTTTGAAAATTCAGCATTGATGGGTTGGTTTATGAAATACTATAAAAAAAATCTTTGTAAAGCTAACCCTGTAAATAACAATCTATCGTACATTGACCATGATTGTTGTTCATTTCTAAAAATAAATATAGTCATAAATATAGAAATAATCATTTAATAAAATTCAAAACATCATGCGCAATTTTGCCTTTAGTCACAATGTTTTTTTCAAAATGTGTCTGCTGTACATGCATAAATTTAAATGTGTCTGCAAGTGGGTTAAGTTCTGATTTATCGATATCAACTAAATTAATGTTATTCCTCCCTTTACACTGTTAAGTATTGATACCTCTACATTAGTCACTAATGTGTATTGATAAGCTGTGTGAGTGGAGTAGTAAGTGGCTGCTTAAATAAGTGTAAAGTAGAGACATTTGGAAATGAAAAATTGATAAATACTTAAAAATAAATGATTCAAATGACGATGTTCATGAACTGACAAGAGATAGTAAAGAAAGAGACCTGGGTATATTATTCACTTCAAATTTGTACTTTGGACAGCACATAAACAATATAGTTAACAAAGCAAATATGATAATTGGATTAATTAGGGGAAAGTTTACTTACATGAACAAGGACCTTTTCTTAACTCTGTACAAGTCAATGATCAGATCACATTTAGATTATGGAAATTAAGGGTATTACCCGACAACAAAGAAATGTAAACAGATAATTGAAAATGTTCAAGGTAGAGCAACAAGACTTGTTCCTGAACTCAAGGGGTTGACGTATGAAGAACGTTGGTGTGAACTAAATCTTTCATCTCTAGATTACAGACAAAAAAGATATGATATAATCCAGGTTTACAAAATAGTGCACAATATTGAAAACATTGATATTAACGAGTTCTTCTCATTTGCTGAAAATGTTGAAACCAGAGGACATAATCTGAAACTTCATCACAAACAAGCCAAGAAAGGTAGACGAAGGAATGCATTTGGGATTAGAACAATTTCAACTTGGAATAATTTACCAGAAGAACTAGTAAACAGCACAAAATTGCTAACCTTTAAAACAAATCTTGATAAACTTTGGAAACCCAGCCGCTTTGATCTAACATCAGTATACTAACTTAATATGAAACAAACCCGGAAGTGGAGACATTATGCTGAAGAAGACGATAGGGATTCTTTTAGCCTTCGGGGCTATAAAATTACCCTTACAGACCAAGTAAGTAAGTGTGAAATTGTGCTCCTTACCAAACCAAAGCAAACCACTGAGAAGTTTGTATTTAAAAGTGTGAAAATTGTCAGAATTAATACCTGTTTAAGGAAAACACGTTAAAAATGCAATAAAAAAGACATTGTTGAAATTTTAAAACTGGAAAATCATGTGAATATGGAACTCTAATGTAGTTGCATGCAAAACATAAACCAGAATTTCTTAAGGGTGATAATTTGCATTATATGCAGGAAAGAGTTATCTAACTTGATGATTTACATAGGTGTGATGGTTGGGAAAGGTTGTATAAAGTGTCAATGCAATGCATCAAGTAGTTACTAAGATATGGACTCTTAATGTTTTGCATATAAAAAGTAAAAAAAGTGCCATAATTTGCATTAAATGCTAGATTGAGTCATCGTATTTGATTGTTTAAAAAGCTGTTATGGCTGGGAAGCGTATTTAAGTTTCAAGGCAATGCATCAAGCAATTAATAAGATACGCAAAAGTTTAAGTCCAAAAGGGCCATAACGTGCATTCAATGCAGGATAGAGTTATCTAACTTGATGATTTACATAGATGTGATGGTTGGGAAGTGTTGTATAAAGTTTCAATGCAATGCATCAAGTTAATACTGAGATATGGACTCTTAATGTAATTGCACGCACAACTTTAACCAGAATTTTCTCTAAGTAAAAAAGGGCAATAATTTTCATTAATTGCAGGATTGAGTTATTGTTCTTGATTGTTTATATAGCTGTGATGGTTGGGAAAGGTTATATTAAGTTTAAGGCAATGCATCAAGCAGTGACTAGGATATGGTCTCTTAATGTAGTTGCACGCAAAACTTTAACCAGAATTTCCAAGTCCAAAAAGGGCCATAACTTGCATTAAATGCAGGATAGAGTTATCTAACTTGATAATATACATAGGTGTGATAATTGGAAAGGGTTGTATATACAGTTTCAATGAAATGCATCAAGTAGTTACTAGGATATGGTCTTTTAATGTAGTTGAACGCCAACAAAATTTAATGCAGTAAAGAGTTATCTTACTAGATAATCTACATAGGTGTGATAGCTGGGAAGGGTTGTATGAAGTTTAAATGCAATGCATCAAGTAAATACTGAGATATTGACTATAACTGTAGTTGCACGCAAAACTTTAACCAGAATTTCCAAATAAACAAGATGTGTTTGTGAAACACTGATGCCCCCGAATGGCAACATCTAGGTCGAAGGTAATGGTCAAGGTCAAAACTATCGGTACTGAATGAAAGGTCTTGTCACAAGGAATACACATGTGAGTATGAAAGCCCTGTATACCTGTTACTGTTCAAAAGTTATAATCAATGATAAAAGTTTTCAAAATGTAGGTCAAAGGTCAAGGTTACGGTTCAAAAGTAGTGGTCAATGTTCAAGATGTAGGTCAAAGGTCAAGGTCGCAAGGTCAAACATTTTGGTACTGACAGAAAGGTCATGTCACAATGAATACACATGTGAAATATGGTAGCCGTACCTGTTATGGTTTAAAAGAAGTGGTCAAGGTTAAAGTTTTTTTAGACAGACAGGCCAAAAACTAGATGCCCACCGAATCGGTGATTCCGGGGGCATAAAAAGGGCCATAATTTGCATAAAATGCAGGATAGAGTTATCAAATAGATTATTATTAATGGTAAGCATTGTAGAAAATTTTAATGTAATACATCAAGTAGTTACTGAGCTATGTTGACTGTGTACTTGCATGCAAAACCGTAACCAAGGTGTGCCGTGGACGCCGACACCGGGTGAGTAGAATAGCTCTCATATTTTTGAATAGTGGAGCTAAAAACCTTCATGACTTCATTTATGTATCTTTTTATACTCTCTTATGATGTCTCCGAAGCAGACCAGACACTTTGCCTTTTAAATCTGACTGGGACAAGAGATTTTTATTTAATATAATTTTCCATTTGTTCCGCTGCCGGAATTCGAACCCACGACCCATACGACGTCAGCGCCTAGCACTGAAGTGACAATGCCTCTACCGATTGAGCTATCGCCGCAACCCCCATAAAAGTTGTGCAAATAACTCTGATTTAGTCGGCGCCACTCCAGTACATAGGGTATAGTGGGGTTATTTTTTATACTCTCTTATGATGTCTTCAAAGCAGACACGACACTTTGCCTTTTAAAACTGACTGGGACAAGAGAGATTTTTATTTAATATTTTGACTTCATTAACAAATTTGTAAATTTCTATAGCGGTAAAAGTAAGCCGTTATACAGAACGAGAACACAAGGGTAATTTAAATCCAATATTCCAAGTCGTTACATAGAGGAGCATATAGGCATGGCTTTCGCGAAGTTGTCCCTAAAATGTTCAGCCTTGGCACATTCACTTCGCTGACAATTTTGGCCTAAGTTATCGGACGCTGTAAATCATCACAGTATTACACCATGTTATATCACTTAATTCAGTTCTCAGCGCCTGTGCATGAGACTGTTTAATAGCCCAATTCAGTATATACAGTTATGTTATCAGGAATTTGACATCTGATAGTATATACCCAGATAAAGCAGATAAGTAATGAACAGTTTGTTTACAGTGCTGGTGCTAGGCTAATCAGTACTTAACACACGCTATGATGAAGAACCTATTGTCCAATCAATCATCGTGTCTTTTGACACTAATTTGCATTAACCAATCAAAAGACAATACCGCAAACAACTAACAATTTCAGCTGAATACCATAATTATATTAACTAGTATAGATTGTGTGTGTATGTCAGCTTAACGCCGATGAAAATAATTACATAATTTATGACATTTAACAAGGACTTCATATAATTCGCACTTGTTTCTGACAGACACAGGAATCCCTCTTGCTATGATATATAACATTGAAATTATTGAACATTGAACTAGTTGAAATTATTCAAATTAAATTGATCCCCAAATATTGATGATGATTGGTCAGAATTGAAATAAACAACACATCATGAATCTATTTTGAAGAAGTACTTTCAACAATCCCCACCTGCACAAATTCTAAAACAGCAGATGTCAATGAAATCTTTGCCAAGATCTTTTTGAAATTCTGACTCTTGATGCAGAACTTGAGGGACTTGAAAGGGCCGATTTGTTAGAAATTGATCAATCAACTTGATGCTTTACTCCCTTATCAGGATTAAATCTTTCCCCTTGTTTTACAGCTGAAATGTTTGCGAGAACCACTAGATGTAACAGGGAATATAACTTCTCCTTTAAAGACGATCGCTAGTTTCATCAATCTTTTGAAAACATTTAGAATTTTATGAAAGTTGGTGTGTTGATTTATGAAATAAAAATATGGGGTAACCACCCTTGGAAAGGTTTCCTGTGCCTTTCTTCTGTATGACCTAAACTCTCGCAATTATGACCGTTGTTTCCTATGTAATATTAAAAAGATCTCAACATTTTCAAATTTTATTTTCACTTTTACATTATTTGTTTGGCAAAATTTCACTCTTTATATATATAGATCTACATTGGTGGCAATTTCTCATTTAGTGATAGTTTTTTGTCTCCAAGTAATTATCTTTTACGTAATACATACATTTAGAGTAAGAATCAAAACTGCCATGATCACCTTTAAATCTCCCCACTTAACCCTAAATTACCTGGAGGGAGAAGTCAGAATGCATCAGCAAGTGGGAAACGGTAGACTTAAATTATCACAGAATTAGAAAGGCTTTGCTTAATACATAGTTCTCAAAAGTGAAAACTATTATAATTCAACCCACCAAGCATGCTCACTGACCAATCAGTCACATGAGAGAAAAGACTGAGAATAACAAGCAAATACTCACAGCTGCATCAACATTGGCAGGGGATTCATCGTTGGGTTCGGCTAACATAGAGATTACACTAACAATGATTGTTTCTACAGTATGAACAGGGAGCCAGCGTTCTGCTGCCTTTTCGTACCCCCATTTGTCATCACCAGGCTCATGGAGAATTGATATACAAACAGATCCATCCTTCTCAACTGAAATAGGTAATTAACATTCATAAACACTTCTTTTCACCTTGAATAACTTAGTTTTTGTCTCTATGCTAACAGTTTTCCAGGCTTTTAATATCAAAATGATATTCCATGGATTATTTTAAGTATTTCAATGACTTTAAAGGATATTTCAAGGACTAATTAAGGATATTTCAACGACCAAAAAAGGAATTGCAATGTTGATATTTTCATTAAATACTAATTTCTGCATTTGCCACAATGTTTACAACTCCTTTTAATAAAATTTACATTATTATTGATACCGATTTTCTATATTCTTGCGGTTGTTTTCGCAGAACTCTTATAAATGCACTTATTAAGTGTTCTAAAAATGTAATTTGAGTCCTTAACCCTTTCCATCATACGACAATTCTGCAGCAGACGACATTGAACATATTTTGTCAAAAAATATAATCTCTCTAGTCTATAATTGAATGGATAACCTATGACTAAAAGTGGAAAACATCGTGTCAAATAGAGAAATTGCTCTATGTTAACCCTATGTTCCAAGGAATACCAATAACATAGGTTTTGTCAAGTAACAAGAGAGAAATTGTGAGGAAAAGATCAGCTTACTTATCCTGATTTATGCGATAGATTTGTTGTATGAGGGAAAGGGTTAAAGGGTTTTGAGGATATGAGCCATAATATGGTGTCCGGGATTTTGTGTTACATCACAGATTTGTATTTTCAATTACTTGTATTTAAAAAAGTATGTGTTAGATAGTTTAAAAATATGTCAGAAACTGTTTGAAACAACTTATTGTATCAATTGATATATGACATTACCCTTTAAAAGAACTGTTAATTCATTTAAATTACACATTTCTAGTGCAATTTGCAGACCTTTGTCCTCGCTGACAATTTCATGGGTGGATGTTTAAAAACCAAATCAAAATTTGTTTATTTTCATGCAAACAAACCCTGCTAACTTATTCGTGTAAAATAATAAATAAACACATGATTTGTACATGTCATTTTAACATGTAATAGGATTTTGTTTCAAAATGAAATCTTGGAATGTGACATAACGTAATGTGTCCTCCGAGTTCCCGATGCATTTTGATCATGTGTTTGCTACAATTCTACGTTAATGCTGTAAACAAGTTGTCCTCGAACACATAGTTTAATTCTGACATGGAGTCATAGAGTATAAAAATTGTGTCTTTTTTTGTTACGTCCCTTTTTTTTTTATAAAATTATAATTAACAATTTATACTTCGTCTATCGCCTAAGGAGAAACGAGAAATTGTTTGAACAACATTAACTATCGATTTTTGACAGTTTGAACGGTTTTACGACAGAGTGTGTCAACATTGCGGGTCGATAACGGTTGCTGTGATACTTTGGAAAACATTGTTACGTCGACAACACCGATTAAGTTACCTAATCAGTGGTTGCTCAGAATGTATTGCAATGAATGTTTGCTTTATATTTCTTGATCTAAAATTAAATTATCCAAATACGTTTGAAAACCTATTTAATTCACAACAAACCTTTTTTTACCAATTTTGACAGAAGAAAATGACGATTCATTGTTACGTCGCGTGTAATAGACAGAAAATTCTACTTCCATGGCCATTTTTATATTTTTTTTTCTATATTCGATTTCAATGAAAAATAGTTTATACTGGACATGTTTATGCAATTATGTGATTTGTTCAGTTTTGGTGCTCTCTGATACACACTTCGTGCAATCTTTGGTGTCTTTGTTACACACATGGTGTCATGTTACATCACAACAAAAGAGGACACCACAGTGTTTGTGATGTAACAAAAAAATCCTGGACACCATATTATGGCTCACATGTAAATTATTCTGCTTACAGGAATTCTATCCATCATGGATATTCATGAAATGACCAGTTAATGCCTCTGATTTTGTTGGGAAAGATAAATTTAATCATCCTTTTATAAATTTAAGCCTCCCATATTAGTTTTGACAGTATACCTGCACATTTTCCGGCGCAAATACATAAAGATGTTCATGCGCAGTTCAAACACGACAGATTAATACAGTACCAAATATGGTAATGTTAAATCACTGAAATATGATATGAGGTCATTGAAATATGAATCACATAATGTCATTATTCAAAATTAAGTAGTGGGGCTTGATTCAAACGCCAATTATAAATTTAATTTTATGTGTAAACTAGTTATTTCATTATTTAAAATATAGAAGTTAGTATGTTTTTTCTTTATTAAAAGTTATACATGGTATCTAATAAAAGGAAAATTATGTTGCAGTAGTTATATTGGGTTTGATATTGTTCTACTCAGGGCATGGACAATTGATATTTCGCAAGACCCAAGGTGGAGAGAGATGTCAAATTGTCCACGTCCCGAGTAGAACAATACTAAAACCTGTATCGCTACTGCAACATAATATTCCCTATGTATTAAATTAGTCTACTTACTATTTGGATGCCACATATCTGATACAAATATCAATTTGGGCGGCTTTTGTGGGTAATCTTTAGTGAATGTTAAATGAGCTTTGAAGTATCCTCCCTCACTGAAATAAACAACAAATTTCAAAACATCACAATTATTCCTTAAAGGTAGAATTTGACAACCAAATTATGTCCTTTTGATTTTTTCAAAGTCGTCTGCTGCAGATTTGTAGTAAACATGTGAGAAAAGGCTAAGATTCAGGGTTTGCACTGTCAGACAACATGAAAAGTGTAGAGATTCACAGGACATTCGGTCAGGCAGAGTTGTAAAGTCTGTCTGACCAAACCAAAATCTTGTCTGACCAAAAATGTACAACGGAAGTTTTTTTTCTGAATAGAGCTGAAAACATTGTGGCAAAAGGAGAAATTGCTTGTTTTCAGCAATTATCTGTATGCTGTTTGTGGAAAAGGGTTAATTCATTAAGTTGATGTCCCTTCAACAACCTTTCCTGAACCCTTTCCCACATTCAGCAAATCTGCTGCAGATGAAAAATTATGAAAGCTGTCTATAAATGGAAGAACAATTATTGAATAAAGGTGAAAATATGAGCAATTTCCCCTTATGCCACAATGTTTTCAAAAGTTGTCTAAATTGTAGTGCATAAAAAACAAAACAAAACATGGCAGTTCAAATTCAGTTAAATCAGTACTGATTTTTGTTTCAATTTCTTTAAACAAAATTTGACCTAGTATTTTGATAAACATATGTTGTGTGACAAAGTCCAATCATATGTATCATAACAGTATGTAATTGAAAAGCGTCAGGATGACATTTTTTAAACAAGAGGGCCAAGATGGCCCTAAATCGATCACCTGAATGATAGTAAATTAGAAGCAAATATTTAACTGCAAATATCTGTGAAAATTAGAGTTCAAATAAAACTGCAAGGAGTGGACACTCAGTAAAAGAAATAGTTTATCAGTAAAAGCCATTTCTATCTTGAAATCTAACAAGAACTTTAATAAGAATGGAATTATAAAGTTTTGTCATTTTGCACCTTTCCTGATGCGGCTTTGCTGCCCTGTTTGTCAACGAAATCAATATGGCTTGAACAGTTTTTGTAGAGAGTCACTCAAAGAACATTTCTGCCAAATTATCTTGGAATCTGACAAATGAATTATGGAGATGGAGGTTTTTATAGTTTGGGTATTTTTCTCAATTTCTGATGGCGCAGCAACAAAAGTTCTACATAGAATGTAAGTCTTTGAACAATTTTGAAAGAGGACCATCAAAGGAACATTCCTGTGAAGTAACGTTGAAATTGGTCGAGTGAAATGGTAGGAGTTGTCATTTGTAGCTAAAAGTTCAATTTACCCCTTTTGTGATGACGCGAGGTTGCTATGATTTTGTAATCAATCAATACGGCTTGTAAAAATCAAGTAGAGGATCACTAAAGTAAGATTCCTATTCAATTTTCTTAATATCAGACAAGGACTTAAAAAAATGGAATTTCCAAATTTTGTCATTTTGCCCCTTTTCTGATGCCTCCTGACTGCCATGTTTTTCAACCAAACAGTATGCCTTGAATTGTGTTTGTAGAGGGTCACCCAAGGAACATTTCTACTAAACTATATTGGAATCTGACATGCAGATTCAGAGGAGAAGATTTTTAAAGTTTGGACATTTTGCTCCCTTTCTGATGCCGCAGCAACCAAAGTTCTCAATGGAATCAAAATCTTAGAACAATTTTGAAAGAGGGCCACCAAAGGAACATTCCTGTGAAGTTTGGATGAAATTGGTCCTGTGGTTTAGGAGGAGATGATGTTTAAAGCTAAAAGTTAACAAGATGATTTTGCCCCTTTTCTGATGCTTCCTGACTGCCATGTTTTTCAACCAAACAGTATGCTTTGAACAATCTTTGTAGAGGGTCACCCAAGGAACATTTCTACCAAACTATATTGGAATCTGACATGCAGATTCAGAGGAGAAGATTTTTAAAGTTCGGACATTTTGCCCCCTTTCTGACGCCGCAGCAACCAAAGTTCTCAATGGAATTTAAATCTTTGAACAATTTTGAAAGAGGGCAACCAAAGGAACATTCCTGTGAAGTTTGGATGCAATTGGTTTTGTGGTTCAGGAGGAGATGATGTTTAAAGCTAAAAGTTAACGACGAGGGACGACGGACAGACGACGGACAAAAAGTGATCAGAATAGCTCACCTTGAGCCTTTGGCTCTAGGTGATCTAAAAAGAAACAAACATCTGATTATATTAAATAAAAGCATCAAAAGTAAGTGCAATACATTTTGTAGTATATTGCAATACAAATTAAAAGCTTTGAACAATTTTGAAAGGACCACCAAATGAACATTCAGGACTGTGAAGTTAGGTAGAAATTGGTTAAGTGAGATAGCATTTGAAGCTTTAATTCAAATACTGACGATTTATGGACAGAAGAATGGACGTTGGACAGAGAGAGATAAAAAAAGACCACTGGATTCGGAAAAAAAATCCATATTTTTTCCTGGATGCTTTTCCAGGTTTGTTGTATTTGACAATCTGTAAAGTAATAATTCAAAAGAATAACAGCTTACAAGAGAGTATCTTGAGGTCCGATGATCATCACCTCCCATTTGTAGATGTCGTTGTCATCTAATAGGCCTGCAGAAAAGCCATCTACGGGATGTTTGTTTAAATCTGCAATCAAGACATAATGAGTTGTAGATAAGTTGCATATACATATTCATATTCTTATATATCCTTATTTGACCTTAACCTTTTCCAACATGCAGATGCATTTTAACGCATCTGTAGCAGACAACTTATGTCATGATTAAATTGTGGCAAAAAAAAAGATAAGCATTTTCTCCTTTTATCACAATATATTCAACTCTATTAAAGAATTACTTTCATGGATAGGGATTTTCCATATTTTTGCCTAGGGGGTTTTCAAAGTTTTGTCTGCTGCAGATTTGTCATAAGTGGGAAAGGGTTAAATCCTATGTTGTTGGTTCTCAAAATCATTCTAAATGAGACAATTCTGATGAAAATCCACAAGATAGGAGTGTTGTGTTGCATGGTTATAAAAATAAAAGAGAGATTGTGAGAAAAAGATCAATTGGTACTTTCTTACAATAATTGAAGTTACATAGACTAGTGTCTACTGTAGTGATGGATAATCGGACAAATTTCATAATCAATTATCGGATCGAACTTAACAATGACAATCGATTATTAATCGATTATTAATCGAATGTTTCTATTCATACAAAATGTAAATTTAAAAACAACAGACCAGTCAAATCAAACAACTTAAAATTAATATATATATGTTTTGTATATTCCAGTGTTCCCACATACATTTTTGTCAGGGGGTACATGTACCCTCGGGAGTGAATTTTCGGGGGTACAATGAATGAATGTATATTGTTTTATGGCGCATCGACAGCTAAGGTCATTTAGCGCGCAATTAAATTTAATTATTCTTGATCCCTGGGTAAACAAACCAGTACTAGGCTAGAAAATGTGCCTTGCCCAAGGGCACTCCACCATGACCGTAGTGCCGCAACTGGGGTCGGGGGTACAACATATCATGGATGTTAATATTGTAAACAATCTGTGTTATTATCCTAGTGTAACCCTGTAGATCTATCAGGCTCATAAATTATCTGTTAGTAAAAGCCCGTCTTGAACCCTTTCCCTTATATAGATGCCTTCGTACCTCTGCAGCAGACAGCTTTTTAAAAACATGCAATTTCTGTATTTGACACTGTTTTTTCCACTTTCAATTATAGATATTTTTTTTTTTTTTACAAAATATGTTTAAAGTCGTCTGCTGCAGATTTGTTGTATGAGGGAAAGGGTTCATGTTTTTTTCTTTACAATCGTAACTGCAGTTTTCATATAGCATTGTTGTTTAAGTGCGAGGCATGCTACAGAATCGTCATCGGATTTTTGGTGACGAAAAAGGCAGAACGCGGATAACGTATGCTTCCATGAGTGAATGCAGAGACATGTTAGTGCTATTTTTCTCATGATGTTCACACGAAGAACAAAACAATTTCCCGGAGTCTGAATCATATCGTAACTATGAAATTTCTGACACCCAGCTATTTTGAAACCTTTTAACACTTGTTTTTTGTGGAGAGGACCGGCGTCTTTGTTTACATTTAAACTATCTGAGTTTGGGGAGTCCTCTTCGAAATTCAAAAGCAAACAAACGTTTCTGCGACATTTTTCGGTAGCAGACAACATTAGTAGACTGTCTCTCGTTTACAAAGGCTGTGAAAATATAACGCGTAGAAAAAACTTAAAACCAGTCGGCACATATGTGCAATCGGGTGTGTATGACCTTTACGGTTTAATCTGAACATTGACGAAGTAAAACAATTATTGTACTTTTACTGAGCGGGCACCTTCCGACTTCCGATATCGTTCAGAATCATTACGATTATACGTGTTGTCTATATTTAGTATTTGGAAATACCCGTTCTGTTAACTTTGTTTTTCTCGCGAAATTTAGCCGATCGTTTTTAACTCTTATCATCTGCAAAACATTTATTATTATTCTAGACTTATTTTCCGTACGTGTATTCATGTTTGTAGCCTAATATGTGTGCGTGATTATTTGCACCAAGATGAAAATGTACCCGTAGCAACATCGATTGCAGCGAGCGGAATCGATTGTCGCCGACGTCAGCGGATCAGCGATAATTATTTGATTATATTCGATCATCTGGACAACACTAGTCTACTGAATAATGTTATGTACCTGAGATAGAAACATTATATTAAATTATATTGTTAACGGTCTCGATAGCTAATGAGTAAACTGGACTTTTTCAAACAAAGATCTCTGTTATGACTGAACCTATCACTATGTAGTGGGTGCTTAAAAGAATGTTCTCAGGTAAATACCAAAAAGATAGGGTTTTAAGTCAGCGCTCACGTTAATGGACGTATTGGGCGTTTTTACGCCCGAAAAGCGTTCCCGTACGCCCAAAATTGACAAGGGAGGCGTCCAAGTACGTCCAGGAATTAAGGGTATACGCCGGCAATCAAAACACAGGGCGTATACTTCCAGTTGAAATCGTGTGTAATTATTCTGCAATCATTGTGTATTGTGTTTGATTAAGTGTCAATGATGGACAGTGGGAGTTATCAATTGGTAGATTAAGCCAATCACTATCGAGAATCCGTACCCCACCCAACTCCAGATTTGACACTCGATAACGACTTCACACCAATCAATACTATTTTTTCATTTCAAGCAGCGTAGGGGAGAACAATTTCAATAACCAATTTGATAACAAACCAGGATATGATTAAAGAATGTCCCTATATTAATTTAACTGTTTAAAGATTATGTTTTTGTTTACACGAATCCATAGGAAATTATTTTCAATTGCCGATTTTGGTGTTTTTTTGCCATAAAGATAAAATTCAGAGCCATCTGTAAAAAAAGACTTGCCTATACAACTAAATAACATTTTTGGCCATTTTAGTTAATTTCTTTTTAGAAGATAAGAAATATTGAAGACGAAAGGAGAAAATAAATATTGTAATGGGTTTTCGTGCATTTTTCTACTTTCTGAAACTCGGAAATGTCATTCAAGAAAGTGTACTTGTACTTATTTATTTTAAAATGTTATCATTGTAAGAGTTTAGTATGTGTTTCGTTAATAAAACTCACTGCAGAATAGTTGATTTACTGGTGTTTTAAAATGAAAGCACTGCAGACAGTCTCAATATTAGAAATCATTCCTTTTTCAACAATGCATGTGGTTTGAGAACATGATTCATGATATATGTGAATCTAATGAATCATGGCCAAGCCAATCTTTTTGATAAATTTTATGCTAGATAGATCATGACATGTGTCTAGAAGATAGCATAATCAGTACTGAGCATAATAGATCGCATAAAACACCTACTTGTTTAAAAGTGTAAGGAAAGAAACGGAAACAATAACATTATTTACAAAGGAGCAATATAAGCTTTTCTAACAATTTGCTTCTTTTCTGATAATGTCTTTAAAAATAAAACAAAGGAAAACAAGTGCAAGATGTGGAAAAGCCAACGCAGCACATGGGACTTCCAAGATTATGACCAGAACTTCCAAAATTCAGACCCAGGAAGTCAGAACTTCCTGTTTCAGAAAGTTAGTGCAAGCACTGGTTTAAGTGTCTAATAAGGATTTTTTGTAATGAGAAATATGAACCTTATCTAGAGGATCTTATTTCAATCATTATTTGAGCTCCAAATCTGATGTTGAAAACTCAACAGTATTGCAAAGAAGTATTCCTGTAAAATAGTATATGGTCATTTTTCTGTAGGCATAACTTGATAAATATTAAATTTTAGGCACAAAAATACAATTTAGGAGCCCAAAGATAGGAAAAGCGCATACAAATCAACAACATATTGTTATTTTCAAGTAACACGACTTAACCTATTTTACTACTTCCTAATTGGTTGATCAAAATCTTATGAGTCAGTCACTGACATCATGTTTGTGTAAAAATGCATTTTGCCCATACATTCATTGAAAATGAAACCGATGGCCTAATACTCATAGAATTCATTCAAGACTGTGATTTGGCTAAATGGCTATTTTCGAATGTTTTAGCTATACAACAATCATGACAATGACCTTGCTTTCACAGGTTCTTTCCTTTTAAAGTAACAAGATTCTTCCATGTCAGCTCACTGCCTTGTCACATAATTTGTTATCAAATATAAATACTTTGAATTATCCCTTTCCCACCTATAGACACATTATGATTTTGAAAACCTTGTGGCAAAAGAAGAAATTCTCACAAAATTGCCAGAATGTTTTCTATTCTTTTCAATAATCATACTTTCGTTCATGGAGTTTTCCGTATTTGAGCCTGCTATAGTTGTCTGCAGCAGATTTTTTATTTGTGGGCAAGGGTTAAGCCCGTCACAAAAACTTTTTTTCAATTTGAAGAGAAGAATGTTGGTCAAACTAGGATGATCACTTATTCAGTTTAAGTTACTGCCCTTCAATGACAACCGGTTTCGTGGATAGTATAAATCCTCAACTATTAAGTCTGAAGACAAAGTGATCAGATGATGATTCAAGAAAAAAAAGACAGGAAAAAAAACGTGAAAGAAATATGTGGTCTATCCGGCACTACGTCGTGGGATATTTTTTGAATGTCAGAACTTTGATTACCTGCCAATTGTCGTCGCAGAAGTAAGGCAGACTGGTTGGTGGCCATAGAATTATTTCTGAAACGAGAGAAAGTTACCAAAAAAACAAACAAATTTCCTAATTTTCCTACAAGTTTTGTGACGCAGGCGCAGTTGAGTACTATTCAGGCCGAAGAATGAGGATTGTTCCAAATGAACCACAATATCAGGGGAGGTGACTCTTATTACCGGATGAAATTTATATTATCCGTTAAAGACTAACAACCAGCTGAGTAGGCCACGCCTACTATTTTATCCAACGATGTGAATCGAAGTTCCGAATAATCTATTTGTCGTGAACGATTCTCAACACCGGCAAAGTAAAACACATTTACTATCTATAAACGAACATAGTAAATCAGAAAAATGTTAAATGAAGCTTTTAAATCGGTTAGTTTTAATATGTTATGTAGAAAAACTCGCAACGTCATCATATTTATTGCTTGCCTATAAGAGTTATCTCTCTTAGGCCAATGTTAAAACTTCTGGTCGCGATTTCAGGCCTCATTCACGTTAGCACGAACGCCGTAGGGCTCAGTTTCTCACGCTTAAACATTTCCCACGTGTAGACTCATTTTGACGCATCTGCAGCACAGGATTTTTGAAAACATTGTGACAAAAGAAGAAATTGCTCAAAAACGAGCCATTTCTCCTTTTGCCACAATGTTTTCAACTCTCTTTATTAATTAAACTTTCATTTATGGAGATTTTTCACGTTTTCAAAGTCGCAGATTTGTTGTATGTGGTAAAGGGTTAAGATGATTTTAACAATTATCTGTATTAAACGACGTGTTATGACTCATCGGAAACATTGTGGGAAAAAAGAAAAATGATACAAAACGAGAAAATTTCTCATTCATTTACTCATTAAGTTGCCTTTTTATCCATATCCCAATCCTAATAGGAACGTGGCCTAGTGGAACAATGAACGCCTCGGGACAGAGGGGGTTTAAAATCCTGTCTGGACCAACGGATTTGTTTCTGAGCAAAACAGTTATCAAACGTAGCACCTGTTACAATGTAACCCTGGAGTGTATACATGGATACCTGTGAGGAATATAAGCCTAAGTCACAGTAATTGCTCGCCAAATAGTTAAAAGCCCCTGTAACGCAGTCGGTAACGACGCGGACTTTCAACCCAGGAGCCTGAATCCAACACGCTTTCCGCCGTTTGACAAAAGTCACTGCGACAAGCGTCATTCGTCTTCCATCAATTGACTAACAGTCTATGTGGAAAAGCAGCCAGCTACTTGGCCAATTATATTGTGTGGATTCCTGGTGCGGGAAAACCAAGAAACACTTGAATATGTGAACTTGCCGCCGTGATCTGAATGAATAAGTGTTGAAAACTGCGTTAAACTCAAATCGATCAATCAATAATTCGTCCGTTATTACCAAGTACTTTAGACATAGTAGTAACTTTCCTACGTTGCTGGGATAGCATGACGGCTAGTGCATTTATGTGAGGATAACAATACCTTAACTTCTGGTAATCTTCCAAGGAAACGCCGTAATATAACATAAATTATGTTGAAAACGTAGTAAAACACCGTTCAAAAGATATTACCTTACGAAAACCAACCGAATTGACCAATTGAATGCGACCAATGTAGACGCGGACTTATCATTGTCGATACATTACGCAGAGTCCATACTGTTGGTTTTCTCGTGGAACGGCTCATATATATGTCTTAAATACGCGTATTTCTGCAGTCGTAATCAATAACCCGATGAGATCTGCACTTACGTGTAATGCATGTTAAAACTCTTCCCACATACAATTAATCGTCAGCAGCCATTTTGACTAACATTTAGTTTAAAATGATTTAAAAATATATGATATAAAAATGGAAGTCTGATTATTAAATGGAGTAGAAAACATTGGGCAAAATGAGAAATTGCTCATTATAAGAAACTTTCCTTTTCACCACAATGTTTTCAAAAGTCATCTCCTGCAGATGGATCAGAGAGCGTCTGTTTGTGTAGAATCAATAATAAGGCAAAGAAATGCCCAATATGTATCTTACTTACAGTGGTACATTAGATGAGACAGTACTGCTGTGCTGTTCGAGGTTTTATATACACTAGTCCCAAATAAAACATGTACAGTAAGATTGGAGTTCACAGCACTAGTTCTGTTCATAAGTACGTGAATGTGGCTGTTTGATTGATATGCTGATGGGAAAACGCCTAGCATCGAGATCATAAGTAGGAATACACTGTGTCCGGTTGGTAAATATGGGGGATTTGACACCGGTTGTTCCTGGCTCGATCCCCGCTCTGAGATGTCATAGAGTCTTAAACTGAATTATCATGGATAGATCATAGATAAGTCTTCTGTCTAATCTTATCTATAGAATTATAATTATAACATAAATAGATCGTACAAGTGCATAAGAATACTTTGTTTGCTAAAAAAAAAATTTAATATTTTTTCTAACATTTTCACTTTGTATTTTGACTACCTGCCTTCTGTGTTGTAAGGTGTGGTAAGGGATGGCTCCCCAACACTCTTACTATTACACCCATGACGGGGACAATAAAAGAGCTACAAGCTTTATCAAAAAATTAAAAAAGAAATAACTGAAATATACTATTGAACACCATAATCGAACAAACAAATCATGATTAACTGAAAGACCATGACCTAAAGACTGAGCTACGGCGTCTTGATCAATTCGTGTTTTAATCACAAGAAAATAGCAAACCGATACATCTCCTCTGTGTGAGTATGAGTTTAACCCTGCCCCCTCATACGACAATTCTGCAGCAGACGACTTTGAACATATTTTGTCAAAACCTATGACTTAAAGTGGAAAACATTGTGACAAAAGGAGAAATTGCACGTTCTGTGCAATTTCTTCTTTTGTTACTATGTTTTCAAAACGCCGTCTGCTTTAACCCTTTCCCTCATATGACAATTCTGCAGCAGACGACTTTGAACGTGGAAAATCTCTATAATTGAATAGATAACCTGTGACTAAAAGTGGAAAACATTGTGGCAAAAGGAGAAATTGCACGTTTTGTGCAATTTCTTCTTTTGTCACTATGTTTTCAAAAAGCCGTCTGCTGCAGAGGCGTCAGAAAGCGTCTATAAGCGTTTCCCACATAAAAAACACCGGCAGCAGACGACGTTGTAAGCGTGTGGATAAAAGAAGGGAAATGTTCTATGAGTTAAAATAAATTATTGAACAGAGTTGTGGCCAAAGGAAAAATTGCTCATGTTGTGTTCAAAAGTCGTCTGTGGCAGAAGCATCAGAAAGCGTCTACAGTCGAGATTGAACGTCAAAAGTTGGGACTCACGACTGTAACAGAATGACGTCCGGTTTGACGTCGTAACAAATTGAACGCAGTTTTCTTTAAATCCGTACAATGCATATGGTCTGGGAAAGACCGGATTTAAATGTTTTTAACGCGCGAGTTTTCTCCATTCTATGTTTGAAGTCATTGTGTGTATGTGTATGTGATTCTTGCGCCTTTCTTGCGTTAAATTTTCTTACATTTTCTCACTTCTTTATGGAAGGAAAAATGAAAAATTGTTGGACTCAAAATTATTTTCTGTTTGAATTGTTGTTATTTGTAAGTGTTTAAGATATTTTGGTGTAATTTTGTGAGTTTTTAGGGTTGTATCCCATTGGAGTCCAATCAACGCGTCTAGCACCTGTGGTTCAGACGTATTTTCCATGCAAAATGTTGTAGTATTTTGCTTAAATAGCAAGCCTCATTTTTATTTTATAAAAATTAGTATGATAAAATATACCCTTTTTTAAGCTGAATTATACAATTTTGTTTTTTCCTTAACGACATCCATCTTCTTGGAGGTCTTGTTTATTTCCGTCAAAATTACGTTATTTCCTTTAATACGTATACGACGTCGGTTGATAAATTTTCCTGCGATTTTCTTAAAAAATGTAATTTTAAGAATATGTTTCGTATACTTAGTTGGAACATTTTGTTACAAATTACAGCGTCATTTTTAAGCGCATTCCGTGCAAACTATTTTTTTTCCCTTTGTAATCATACCAAAATCATACATGCAGCTGTAAAAATGGCGAAGATACTGAAGATTAATGGTCAACGTGTGACAAAATCTTGCGTGAGCCCTAACTTTTGACGTTCAATCAGGAGGGAAATGAGACGTCCCGCGAGAAAACCAACATTTTGGACTCTGCGTAAAGTATCGACCCGGATCAGCATAAGCATGCCGCACAGGCTTACTCGGATAGACAGTTTTTACCTCCTGTGGATTTTCTGTTTCAGGAGTAATTACTCTATACCTCGTTCCCCCTGATACGGAATGTGTCGGCCCGGATCAGTCTGCGCGGACTGCACAAGCTGATCTCGGTCGATACATTACACAGAGGCCATAATGTTGGTTTTCTGATGATTATACATCTCTATAATTGAATGGATAACCTATGACTGAAAGTGGCTGCTACATCGGCGTCAGAAAGCGTCTATATGAGGGAAAGGGTTAAAACTTATGACTATGATCGCATGTATATGGTTTATATCAGGATACGTTTTGAGGACGATAAGACATTTAATTCTAAATTTCCAATATTTCGAATTTCAAATAAATATTAACTGATGATTTGGCTAGCATCTAGCACGTGTGAATTATTCTTTTACTGTCCGTTTAGTAAATGTTATCTTGTGTCAAATCGGTTCACGGTAAACTGGTCAATTGACACTTGAATATCAGCATTATCTCTCGAACACAAGAATTAATTTTAACTTGCTCCCCCATCCTTCAGACTGTAGCCGCGAGTTAAACATCGACGAAATTACGTAATACTTAATTATTATTGGCCATAAATATATCACATGGCACAAAAACTCGTTCAAGATGAGATCGGACGAGATTAAGCAAACCTGAGATGTATCCTTGCCCGAGGGCGAATAACACCCTCCTACAAAGTAGTGACAGGTATTGTGAAGACATTTCTTTCACAAATGTTCAATGAACGTTAAAAACGTGTGAAATTGTCCTACTATCCGTTGCAATCTATTGATACACTTTGATGAGGTAATTAATGGGTTACGTTACAAATGATAACTTAACTTTTCGACTCCTTAAACCGATCCTGCTGGATTGGTCAACAGTGAATCAGCAACATTCCATTTTCCCACATGTAGACATATTTTGAACAATTTGCAGCGGACCCTTAATTGAAGACATTGAGACAAAAAGCGAAAATCGCACACAATGATCCTACCATACATGTATTTTGCAACAATGTTCCAATCTCAATAAATCAATAATTATACTTTCACGTATAGAGAGTTTCTCTATAGCTTGCTTCGTCGTTTTCAGAATAGTCTGTTGTAGTTTGATGTAGTTCGAGCCAAATGATCTTCAGAATGTTTATAAATAGAAAATCTCCATAATTGAATGGATAACCTATGACAAAAAGTGGAAAACATTGTGGCAAAATGAGAAATTGCACGTTTTGTGCAATTTCTTCTTTTGTCATTATGTTTTCAAAAAGCCGTCTGCTGCAGAGGCGTCAGAAAGCGTCTATATGAGGGAAAGGGGTAAAAATACTTATTCAGGATAAAATGAGTAATGATTCCTGAAACAGAAAATCCACAGAAGGCGAAAAGTGTCTGTTCGGGTTAGCCGATGCTTTACGCAGAGTCCACAATGTTGGTTTTCTCGCGGGACGGCTCATATCACTAAATCAGTTGTGTTATGTTCCCATGTTTATTTAAACGCGTCAGCAATGTTTCAGTATTATATATATATAACCTTCTCTGTGATGCAATGCTGACACCCGTTTTCGAAATCCCCGACGCTAACCACTCGACCACAGTGGATTCCCTCACATAACGAGCCAAGTATTGATTGATTGATTGATTGATTGGTGTTTTACGTCGGTTTCAAAAAACGATTCAGTTATATAACGACGGTCATTTCATCTACGAATGTGTTTCCTGGTTCTCTCACACAACGATATTCTTTCCAATGTAACTCGTTGACTGTTAACCCATTTGTAAACAAAAATGTACGACGCTTGTTGACTTCTGTCAAACGTCGGAAATAATGTTGGTCGAGTTGGGATTCCGACTCACAACCCCTGAATTGACAATCAACGTCGCAATCACATCTCGGTCGATATTCTTTCCAATGCAACTCTTTGAATTCCACATAGACTGTTAGCCCATTTGTAAAAAAAACAACGTATGACGCTTGTTGACCTCTTTCAGACGTTGGAAAGAAATTTGGTCGAGCTGGGATTCCAACTCACAACCCCTGAATTGACAATCAACGTCGCAATCGCGGCTCGGCCGGTCAATAGAGATCACTATTCGAGAAGACATTGGTCGTAGGTCTAAGTTCTCAACAAACGGTTTTCGTTTGGCGATGAAGTCAATGTGAAACTGTAAGCATTGCATCACAGAGAAGGTTATATATATATAATACGGAAACATTGCTGACGCGTTTAAATAAACATGGGAACATAACACAACTGATTTAGTGATATGAGCCGTCCCGCGAGAAAACCAACATTGTGGACTCTGCGTAAAGTATCGGCTAACCCGAACAGACACTTTTCGCCTTCTGTGGATTTTCTGTTTCAGGAATCATTACTCATTTTATCCTGAATAAGTAATTTTACCCCTTTCCCTCATATAGACGCTTTCTGACGCCTCTGCAGCAGACGGCTTTTTGAAAACATAATGACAAAAGAAGAAATTGCACAAAACGTGCAATTTCTCATTTTGCCACAATGTTTTCCACTTTTTGTCATAGGTTATCCATTCAATTATGGAGATTTTCTATTTTTTGACAAAATACGTTCAAAGTCGTCTGCTGCAGAATTGCCGTATGAGGGAAAGGGTTACCCATTTTCCTGATATAAATTATATATATATATAATATTCTTATAGCCGCCTGTTTAAATAATATAAAATAGTGTACTATCTGGAAGATTTGAATAATTATTTTGATACATAAACATCTTCTCATTTTACCACAATACTAGTAATACTCATATTTGCTTATAAATTGACGTCTTCTTGAGTCTTCTGCATCTGTAAAAGGGATCATCTTGCTTCTGACCATTATCATTAACCCTTTCCCACATGCAACAACTCTACAGAAGCCGACTTTGAATGCATACCCGATAAAAAAAATGGAAACTCCCTTGAGAATGAAAGTACAATAATTGAATAGAGTTGAAAACATGGTGACAAAAGGAGAAATAGCTCGTTTTGAGCAATTTCTTCTTATGTCGGCATTTTTTCAAGAAGCGGCCTGTTGCAGAGGCGTCAGAAAGCGACTATATGAGTAAAAGGATTAAACATTACAGACTGCTACCTTTAAGTGTTGCATTTAAATTAAATATAAACTTTCTCTTGAATACTGATTGATTGGTTGGTTGATTGATTGATTGATTGATTGATTGATTGGTTGATTGATTGATTGATTGATTGATTGATTAATTGATTGATTTGATTATATCTTTGTTATAAACGATCAGTTCAATTAGCCAGGTGCATCCTGATTTGTGTTCACATAAAAATGCCTAAGAACATTTTGCCCCAGACAACTGGCTGCCATCCTCATATAGACCATATCGTTTGGGTACATCTATGACGAGAAAAGACCAATTCAGAGCAGGATAATCCCTTAAACATACTTCGTGGTTTACTAAAAAGGATTTGCACTGTAAATATACAAACAAAATGCTATAATCTGTAAACAGACCACTGAAAATATTTAGACAAATCAAAGAGATCTGCTGAATATCCCTGACCAATTGTTTGATCAACCATCGCGACGGACAAAAACGGGTTTTAACCCTTTCCCTCATATAGACGCTTTCTGACACCTCTGCAGCAGACGGATTTTTGAAAAACATAGTGACAAAAGAAGAAATTGCACAAAACGTGCAATTTCTCCTTTAGCCACAATGTTTTCCACTTTTTGTCATAGGTTACCCATTTAATTATAGAGATTTTCTATTTTTTGACAAAATATGTTCTTCAAAGTCGTCTGCTGCAGAATTGTCGTATGAGGGAAAGGGTTTAGTGTATGTCTATTAAGATTCGTTTGTTGTGAAAACATGTCAAGAAATAAATATCACCTGTAGTAAAATTTAATTATAATTCTGATACAGCATTAAGTAAAAAAAAAAGGAAGGAACGTTAGAAATAGATCATTTCTCCATATCGAAAAGACGTCTGCTTCAGAGGCGTCAAATTCGTCTGTACCGAAGAAAGGGTTATGGCCCATTTTTGTGTGTCGAATCTCGTACTGATTTCATCGATTTGACCACAGTCTTTGTTACTTTTTTATTTGATATAAACATTGGGTTTGTTTTTCTTCGCCTCTAGGCAAAGTAACAGTACTTTGTCGGCATTTTTCTGTTCACTATTCCGATTGTAACGCTCTCTTTCAATCGTTGTACAGTCTTCATTGACGTATCATTTAACCCTTACATTGCAGAATTTCTCAAATGTACTTCTCCATGTTTGTATTTTGGTAGGGTTCATAGTCAATTTTAGGAAAATCAAGATAAAAATGTTCAGTTGAGGACTGGGCTGACTTGAAACTGTCAGCACCAAATTGGTTTCAGTAGTCCGGCAAGCGGTTACAATAAATGTGTTTCTTGTAATAGTTGTTTAGGGTGTGTTTTATCATTTTTGTTTTCCTGATAAAAAGGTAAAACTATTTCTTTCTCACCAAGTATCGTTAGTTAGCAAGGAAACTATTTTAGTCAACCTCGTCATTTACTTCGATACTTTTCACCATTAATGTTTGACAAAATATTAGGGAATCAAACATGATACAATACGCTCTGAAGTATTTAATAATGACCGTTTGCCGGACTGCTGAAACCAATTTGGTGTCAACAGTTCCGCGTAGGCTAAACCGGACAGACACTTTACGCCTCCTGTGGATTTTCTGTTCCAGGAATAATTACTCTATACCTATATCCACCTGAGACGGAATGTGTCGGCCCGGATTAGCCTGCGCGGAGGCCATTATGTTGGTTTTCTCGCGGGACGGCTCATTTATCCTGACACCGGTACATGTACATCAGTCGGAACGATAGGCCTACAACCCGAATGATTAAGGTGGGTAGCAAGTGCTACCTTTTCCTAGTTTTGCTCATAGATGTTTATACACCTCAGCTGCGAAGCCGAGTCTGACTATAGCGCGGGACGGTCTCACAGTTACACCATCGAGTTGCATATTGAACTGAAACACCGTGGTAACACTGAACAATTGTTGAAAGCGGCGTAAACCAAAACGCAAACATATATAACAATTCTCAGCTCACTGTTTGATTCTTTTAAACAGCAAATCGGCTACAACGAGTCTTTACAAATAAAAAAAACCCCGATCCTCAAGGCATTGTTGAAATCCACTTCAAATATTATTTCAAAACAAATACATTATTTGAACAATTGCGTTAGAAAACGGATTAAATCCTTGACGAGCTATCGGGCTTGTTGACATTGACGCATACAAGGAGAATTTCTCACACAGAAGATAGGTCTAACAGGAGAATCCGAGGCCGGCTTGACAGTAAGGTGCCAATTTTCGGTTAAGTGGGTACGAACAAAGACGAGTACGATGTCGATAGGCACCCAGGTATTAGCATGTAAACGATGAGATACTGAAGAGTATCGTCTTTGTTCTCGATTATTTTGATTCTATTTTACTTTTTATTTCATTTTATTTTAAAATTCACCTTTCTCTGGGAAGACGCGGTGTTATACAGTAAAACAGAATCCAACCTGATATTCCGTCATTATTGGTTAATATCCGAGAAACTACGTTGTACTTTGTCTAAATGTTTTCAAAGTCGTCTGCTGCAGATTTGTTGTGAGTTAGAAAGGGCTAACACTCAAGCATGTATGTAGCAACGACGAGCGGTAGATATAGATCGGCCAGCTCAAGGAAGTTATAACATGAACCCTGCATCGCCTCGGTGTTGTTGTGTTAGAGCGTCCGCGTCTGGAGCGGGGGGTCGTGGGTTCCCCGACCGGATCATACCAAAGACTTTTAAACTGGAAGTAGTGCCTGCCTTCATAGGCACTCTGGGTTGCTGGGTTAGCATTACGACTTATGGGCTGGTATCAGAATAAATGGACCAGTAGTACTGATAACTTACCCAGGAGACGCCGTGATATAACTGAAAAATTGTTTAAAGCGGCGTAAAACACCAAACAATCAATTACAAAACATGAACCCTTGTCATCTTGTAGGGTTTTCTTCACGACTTTCATTTCAGTATGTTTACACTTTCTTTTCCCGCATACAACAATTATGCAGTAGACGACTTTGAAAACATATAGGCAAATCTCTGTGTGAAGGAGTAAACGAAAGTACATGTGTGATTAATGCATCATATCTTCACTTTCATTGTTCTATGTGTTGTATTTTGTCCATTGCTTGTTATGGTGTATTCTCTGTTTGTTAAAAACAGACAACTCTAAAAGAAACATATGATGTGAAATATTTACCCTTTCCCACATACAACAAATCTACAGCAAAGGACCCTGAAAACATCTAGGCAAACATATGGAAATCTCTATAGATAATGTTATACATATTGAATATATTTAATACGACAGTGGTACAATGGATCTTCAGACATCTTCTATTTCTACAGACAGTGTATACACAAAGACTGACTGCTTTGTTTTAATAATCATCACGGCCTCCGGTCCGGATTGACAATGTTTGAATGACATCGCCAGTTTCCATCATGGTAAAACGTAGTGTAGTGTTTAGAGCTTCCGTCTCTACAGCGGAAGACCACGGTGCGATACCCGGTTGGTTCATACCAAAACTTTTAAAAAGTGACTGCTCTCTTTTGCACTCTGGATTGCGGAAATAGTACGCTGGTGTCGTGTGAAACTTAGAAACAGTTCTGGTAATTAACCAAGTGAAAACACGCGAAGGTACTGAAATAATGTTAAAGGCGACACAATACATCATTTAAACAATGCAGCTCTTTATGAGCAGGTGGGTGGTACTGGTTTCAAACCTATTACATTTTTATTTCGACGTAAACATAAGATGTGGGACCAATATCATCTGTCTTGTCCCCTTCGATATGACGTTATTATAGCTGTTGAAAGCGACGCAAAAACCAAAACAAATCATGAAATGAGCAGTTTCCCTGAAGAATTTCATTTGATGCCTCTTTGACAGACCACTTTTGAGTCTGGTTGCAAAATTGATTATTATGTGTTTTTCTCCGCTTTCGACACTATTTCAGTTATATCATGGCGTTTCATGGGTAAGTTATAAGTTCTACGGGTCCATTTATCCTGACACCAGCTAGTCACTCGTAATGCTAACATCGCAACCCTGAATGCATAGGAAGGCAGCCACTACTACCCTTTTTAAAGTATTTGGCATGACCTGGTCATGGATCGAACCCACGACGTCCCGCACCCGAGGCGGACGCTATACCACTCCACAACCGAGGCGACTTACTGACAACGATATGGAAGCAGTAGAAATTGTAACTTGTATTTTCAAAATGATATTTTTATTCTGTTTGTCTTTGTCCAGCGATCATATTATGGTCTTTGTGAAAATCTTCTATGCACTCTTAACTGTCTTGGGAGTGAGAACATTATTTTGGTTAGTGTCTTTACGTAGCTTTCAACACTATGTTAGCCAGACTAGTAAGATCAGTTAACTTATGTATGTGTTTTCTGGCATTTCTGTGGCAATACTCCACACAACAGTCTCATAAGAGCAACTGGCTACCATTCCACATAGACTTTTAATCACAATTGTGAAAGGTAAATGCCGCTGACCGCGTTGGCTTTTGTCTATCGTCTGAAGTAAGTAAAGATGTAACAAGGATTCAAAATAATGAACCTTTGATGGCCATATCTCTTCATTACCAAAGTAGGAGTTAGAGCGTCCGCCACGGGAGCCGGAGATTATGGTTCGTTCCCCGGTCGAGTCACACCAAAGACTTTCAGACTTATGGATAGGAATGGTTTTCCCTCCTCAGCATTCAGGGTTGTGGGGATAGCATTACGACTGATGCAGCGGTATCAGAATCAATAATACCTAGTAATTGTAACCAGTAAACGCCTTAACCCTTTCCCACATACAACAACTCTGCAGCAGACGACGTTGAAAAAAACATAGTGACAACATTCTGAAATAACTCCATTAAAGATAGCTTAATTGTTAAATAAAGTTGAAAACAGTGTGGCCAAAGGAGAAATTGCTCATCATGAGCAATTTCACCTTTGGCCACACCGTTTTCAAAACTCGTCTGCTGCTATTACGTTAAAAAGCGTCTGGGGATTGGAAAGGGTTAATCTAACTTTGAAAATTGGGTTGAAAGCGGCGTGGAGCACCATTCAAACAAACTAACAAACATTAACCGATTTAATTATTGCGAATCGACATGCACCAAGTCCTATTCGCACGCGTAACGAGCGTTAAGGAGGGGATAAAGGGGGCGATTATTTGAAATTTTATTTCCATCGTAATATTTTTCAGAATTTATGAGTCTACACTTCTGAACCACCCAAGAACACTGTTGGGATTATACTTTTGAATCATGCACTGTTTATCAAAAGCAGATGACATAAAATGTTGAAGTGTTATTAAAATTGTATTTGTGTCTGTACTTTAAGCAGGCACTCACACATCGTTTTATTTCGAGACTCGTTTTTCCCCCCTGTTTCTATTATTATTGCTGCAGATTATGGATGATGAATGGGTGGATTTAACATCAGTTTCAGTATCTTCCTCAAGCTTTTTGTTTGTTTGTTTGGAGTTTAACGCCGCTTTCAACAGCTTTGGTCATATCACGGCGGTCAGTGCACCTACCCATGTTTTCCTGGCTTTCCCACACCAGTACTTACACAACATTCTTTCGAAGCCACTGACTACTTTCTCACATAGATCAGAGGTGAGAGGCAATGGAAAACATCGCCCGCTTCCTCAAGCTACTACTAATACGGAACCAAGGGAATTTATTATTTAACTTGTTCACACATGATGAGGTACTTTGACGCACCTGCAAGCGACGGCCGACTGTGCAACGCAGTAATCATGCCTTTGCAAATGCGACCAATGCATATTCCTATCAACCGGTGAAGTCTCTCACTCTGAAAGTTCCTGAAACAAGTGATCTTGAATCTTTAATCTTGAATATTTAAATCTGGAATAGTCTCTAGATTTCTTTATTTATTTCTCTAATCAATTTAACACCGTTGCCATCTGATGACAATAACCTTCTGGATGCTCTAGTGATACAGCGAATGCAGGAGATCCCGTGTTCGATTCCCGACGGGTCATTCCATAGGAATAAAAAATGGTGGAAACGGCTACATCTCCTTGGCGCTCTGTGTCGTTTGCTTGGCATTACGACTGACTCGCTGGTGACCGGATAAATGATCACGTGTACTGGTTACTTACCGAGAAAACCCCGTGTTATACCCTGCATGATATGAGCCGTCCAGCGATAAAACCAACATGCTGGACTCGTATGCCTTAACCCTTTCCCTCATACGACAATTCTGCAGCAGACGACTTTCAACGTATTTTGTCAGATGGATAACCTATGACTAAAAGTGGAAAACATTGTGACAAAAGGAGAAATTGCACGTTCTGTGCAATTTCTTCTTTTGTCACTATGTTTTCAAAACGCCGTCTGCTTTAACCCTTTCCCTCATACGACAAGTATGCAGCAGACGACTTTCAACGTATTTTGTCAGATGGATAACCTATGACTAAAAGTGGAAAACATTGTGACAAAAGGAGAAATTGCACGTTCTGTGCAATTTCTTCTTTTGTCACTATGTTTTCAAAACGCCGTCTGCTTTAACCCTTTCCCTCATACGACAATTCTGCAGCAGACGACTTTCAACGTATTTTGTCAGATGGATAACCTATGACTAAAAGTGGAAAACATTGTGACAAAAGGAGAAATTGCACGTTCTGTGCAATTTCTTCTTTTGTCACTATGTTTTCAAAACGCCGTCTGCTTTAACCCTTTCCCTCATACGACAATTCTACAGCAGACGAATTTGAACGTATTTTGTCAAAACATAGAAAATCTCCATAATTGAATGGATAACCTATGACGAAAAGTGGAAAACATTGTGACAAATGGAGAAATTGGTCGTTTTGAGCAATTTCTTCTTTTGTCACTATGTTTTCTAAAAGCCGTCTGCTGCAGAGGCGTCAGAAAGCGTCTATATGAGGGAAAGGGTTAAGCATACCGCGAAGACTAACTCGGACAGACACTTTTCACCTCCTGTGGATTTTCTGTTTCAGGAAGCATTACTCTATACCTCTATCCCCGTTAGACGGAATGTGTCGGCCCGGATTAGCCTGCGCGGACTGCGCAGGCTGATCCGGGTCGATACATTACGCTGATACTATAATGTTGGTTTTTCTCGTGGGACGGCTCATATGTCAAAAGCGACGTAAAACACCATTCTAACAAACTATTCACGTTTATGTGGGAAAAGACCTGTACCTCGAACGACGTTCAGGGGTCTTGTAGAATTCAGGGGAGAAAATATCAGGGAATGTAAAAGACACAGATGAGTCCCTGCATTCTCACATTCCCCTTATGAGCAATATCTCCTTTTGTCACAAACTATTCTGAAGTCGTCTGCTGCAGAGGCCTTCGCAGAAAGCGTCTGTATATAGGGAAGGGATAACTACGTCGTGTGAAAATAATCAGTAGATCTAACTGAGTAACATTGTATTGTATTGAAATGATGAGCAGTCTAAGGATCTAAAATTACCAATTGTTGATCAATCAAGGGAATCCGTTTCCACGTTTACGGAAAATGAAATAAATAAATAAATAAATAAATAAATAAATAAATAAATAAATAAATAACTGAATACACCACTGACTCAATAGTTCAACTACAACTGTACAGAATGGTATGCATGCCGAATGTCTATAGATGTCATGGACATATATTTCCTTATAAGGCTACGTGTATTTTTTAATGATGATAAGGAATGAACTCATTAAAAGCTTCGTGGAAGACAGTGGTGCAGAGGTAGAGCGTCGGCTTCTCGTACCAAAGGTCCCCGGTTCGTATCCCGTGATGAGCTGTTTCTGACTTAGGGGTATTTCCACACATTGTGCGCGGGTACTGGTAAAGTCGACAGGAAGCAGATATCGAGCATGATTAATATAAGCTGAAAGCTTGTTTCGCAATCGATGTAAAATTGATGATTTTAAACTAAACCAAAGCATCGAGATTCAGTATTAACTCTTTCAGCGCCAAAGGCAATATTGAGCTTTTTGCAAACAATACTGATTAAGGTGAGTCAGCTCGTAACGAGCTGTCTCACCTGAAATCAGCATTGTTTGCCTTGTAGTTATCCAAATATTACGAAACTCTTATAACATATGAAATAGAGTCGCCCGAATTTGAACATGGAAGAGTCTACTTTAAACAAATCGGCGCTGAAAGAGTTAACATGTACATGTACTCTCTATTGTATCCGCTAACCATTTCAATAACTTTTGGGTCATGTCTTCTAGTATGTGTTGTCTACACATTTCGCAGTTCTAGTAAATCAGTCAGTCAAAATGATGATTTCTTTATCAGCGATTAAAATTCCGAATCTTGTGTCAAGAGTCAAATTGTTATTGATGGGTGATCATTGTTTTACATAGTTAAGGAGGGACGACACGCAAGATTAGGATCGACTGTGTCATTAAACGCTTTAAGGCGTTTTGCCAAGATTCCATTGACACGGAGGTGAGAGATTTTTGAACATCCCCTGTACCAATGGAGACAAGTCATATACAAAACATGCCTTATCGTACAAATTATTTGTTTTGTGTCAATGGTGTTTTAAGCCGGCTTCAACAGTAATTCAGTTATACCGCGACGGAGGTGAGAGATTGTTCAATATCCAGTGTACCAAGGGAGGCAAGTCATAAATATACAAGCATGCCTTATCGTACAAATTATTTGTTTTGTTTGAATGGTATTTTTATGCCAGTTTCAACAGTATTTCAGTTTCCTGGATAAGTATGCGTACTACCGATATAATTTATCCTTACACTCATACATCCCTCGCAACGCTATCCCCACCAAGGAGGGAAGCCATTACCACTGTTTGTATAGCTGTTTGACCTAATCCGGCATCGAACTCTTGTCTTCCGCACCCGAAGCGGACAGTCTAACCACTAGACACATAGTTCGTATATAAGATCATGTGCAATTATAGAATTAGCTGTTGTAATAAAACCTGAAAGCCTTTGGAAAGGTTGATAGTCAACTTGTTTACCTTTGTTCCCATATGCAACAAATCTGCAGCAGACGACTTTGAACATATCTGCAACGTGCTATAAATGTTCTTTTCTCATAAAATGGCAATTCCAGAGTCGACAGCTTTAAACCTTTCCCTCATACGGCAATTCTGCAGCAGACGCATTTGAACGTATTTCGTCAAAAAATAGAAAATCTCCATAATTGAATGGATAACCTATAACAAAAATTGGGAAACATTGTGGCAAAAGGAGAAATTGCACGTTTTGTGCAATTTCTTCTTTTGTCACTATTTTTTTCGAAAAGCCGTCTGCTGCAGAGGCGTCAGAAAGCGTCTATATGAGGGAAAGGGTTACACTACATTTCAGGAAAAACGTGTATTATAATTTTGATACAATGATGAAACTATATTGAGGAAAGAAGAGACAATTATCGTTTGGATAGGTTGTCCATTTATCACAATGATTTCAAAGTAATCTGCTAAAGGGGCGTATGCAGTTGTATTTCGTGTCGAACATCGTCTATATTTGAAAATATAAATGATTTAACCCTTTCCCACATGCAGACGCATGTTCACGTATCTGCAACAGGAAACAATGTGTCAAAAAAGGAAATTTCTCAATACAATACAATACAATAGTTTATTTGCGTAATTAGGCCTCCGGCCCAGAATACATACATATTATTTTACATTTAACTTACAGTGTAGTAATGTGCACAAATACATTTCTCCAAAATGAATAATTTCTCCTTTTGCCACATTGTTTTCAACATAGTTTAACCAGATCATGTTAAAGTTGTCTGCTGTATATGTGTTGTTGTGAACGGAAAAGGGGTTAAGGGACTCCCTTTTCATTTGACGCGGTAGCTGACACATTTCTATCTGATCAGGATCAGTTTCTCGACTGCGATCGGAGACAGATAAAATTCAGGGAATATACCGCTATCATTTATTCGGTTATTTTAATTGTCGCAATTAATTTGATAATCACTTTCCGAACTATATTGTAGTATCAACGTAATCGCCTCGTAAAATATTTCGGTTATGTTTTCCTTTCCTTTCACGAAACGCTTTTTTTATTCTTTCATTCTCATAACATATTAAGCCCCTTTCCCACTTATAGACAGCTTTTGACACATTTGCAGCAGACGGATTTTGAAGACATCTGGATAAAAGAAGAAATTGCTCTTGGTGTCAGATTGAACTACATCCAATAGTTATACCTTTATTTATTAAGAGGTCAATTCTGTTATGCCTTTTATGTTTTTAACTCTTTTTCACTTACAGCAAATCTGCAGCAGACGACTTAAATAATCTTATTGCATAAATATGGAAAATCTGTACAAATGAACGTAAAATTGTAGAACATAGTTGAAAACATTGTGGCAAAAGGTGAAATTGCTCATTATGAGCAATTTCACCTTTTGCCACACTGTATTCAAAAGTCGTCTGCTGCAAATGCGTCAACATGTGTCTTCAAGGGGGTTAAAGTCGTCTGCTGCAGGAAAGAGTTAATCAGAAAGTCTCTTTCCGTGTGACATGGCTCATTTCAAAGAGAAATATTGCGTAAAAAAGAGCAATACAAATATTTGAGATCAATGCACTGTGTAAAGTTGTTGTAAACAGATATTGGTCCATATTCTCTAACAAAAAGAGGAATATTGCGAAAAACGAAAAGCAACACACACACATATATAAGCTTAATGCCCAGTATAAATCCTGATTTAATTTTTTTTTTTTTTTGTAAGTGTTTGTATGCTGCTTTCAACACTAATAAGTTATATCTCGGTATGTAATTGCATAAACTTGCTTCTGCGTAAGAAAAGAAGACATGAAACGTGCATCAGCATATGTCGCACGAATTCCTCGAAGTCATCGTTTTCTTTCTAGCTATGGATGGGAATATACTATATCAGTGGCGATATTATACTGCAGTCAGGCTAACGTTAGAATTATTATTGTTTTGTAAGAACCCCTGGCTGGTCTGTTTTTCCTACAGACTTAAATATTGCTCTTCATAACCAAAAAACACTTTTAAATATACGCCGTTTTCAAAATTATATCAGTTATATCACGATAGTTCACTTATTCATGATCCTTGATTAAACAAACCAGTACTATGCTAGGAAATGTGCCTTGCCAAAGGGCATTCCATCATCACTCGTGCCGCGACTGCGGATCGACCACACGACCACGGTAGACTTCTAGACTATAAGCACATATCTTGTCGGGAAAATGTAACGCCGTTTTCAACATTTTAGTCATATCACGTCGGCCAGTTAACAATGTATGTCCTGGTTTACTCACAATTAGGAAGCGAGATGTATTTGTTTGCATGGTGTTTTTCACCGCTTACCTCATTTTTTTCCGGTTAAACCACGGCGATTCCTGGGTAAGTTACCAGTAATACTGGTACTTTAATCCTGGCACTAGCGAGTGTGTCGTAATGCTTATCCCAGAACCCTGAGCGCAAAGGCAGGAAAGCTATTACTTCCATTTTTAAAGTCTTTAAGAAAAGAGAAAGAACTCCGTTCGCAACGTTGAGTGAATCATACAACTGGGGCGTTCTTGTTGGATTAACATGCTGTTCAAGCAGTGAATATCTAAAACGCACCACCGAGATCGGTGTAACACTAGTTTAATTGAGTTACACGTGCTAGCCATGTTCTCCATGCAGGCTCAAGTTCAACTCCCTGCAATTCACATAGTAAATAAAAAGATTTGTTATAAGATTTCTGTCAATTTGTGTAGATCCTGATAAAAGTGAGAAAATGGAAAGTGCGATCTGAAACAAATTGTCCAGTTGTATCATTACCCCCTCCATGGTTTAGTGGTAGATCGTCCGTCTCGGTGCTGGAGGTTGTGGGTTCGGTCCCCGACCGGGTCATGCCAAGGACGTATGGTAGAAATGGCTGCCCTACTTAGCGCTCAGCGGTTCGGGGTTAGCATAGCTTTGATCTCTTGCATACCCAAATACTTCAAACATGTAGTAATGCCTGCTCTCCCTGGCCTTTAGCATTACAACTGACTGGCTGGTGTCAGGATAAAAAAGAGTATTAGTAGTGGTAACTTACCCAGGAAACGCCGTAATATAACTGATAAATTGTTGAAAGCGCTGTTGAAAAAACCAAACAATTAATTGTGAAGGGCTCAAATGTCCATTTTGAGTATGTTCTCCTCTCCTCAACACGTTTTCATCTCTTGTTTCAGCAGAGTAGGTTTTCCAAGCAGACGACTCTACAAATATCATATGAGGTACATGTACACCGTTAAAAAAGAAAGGCCAATCCTTTTCCACGTAAGTAAAGCAACTCAGCTGCAATCGACATTTGTAACATCTTGGAAAAAATAAAGAAATCTTTAAAAATGATTGTTTAATCATCAAATAAAGTAAAACAAAATGTGGCAAAAGAAGGAATTGCTCATTATGGACAATTTCTCCTTTGCAAGTCGTCTGCTGCAGAAGCGTCAAAAGGCGTCTGTATTTAAAGGGTTGAAATATTGCAAGCGAATCCGGTAGACTTTTCTTTAATTGTTTTATTCCATACACATAATTCATTACGAACTATGGTTTTAGGCCGGAACAAAGCGTCGAAGCCTTTATTCTATGAACAAGATGGGACAGACGAAAACGCATTTTGATTTCGACATGGACGATCTCTTCTAACCCTACTCCAATATACTCATATTAAATAAAATAAAATGAAATTAGGATAGGTTACGTCTCACCGTTTCAGGTTCGAAGGATAATTTAAAACCTGCTCTACGAATACTTACCATTAGCCATTTACTAGTAGTGGAGATCTAGACCAACCTGCGCGAGTGTGCCGTTCGATCTAGACCTAAGCTGTTCGCAGTTTTATCACAGAAAGTTCTTAGAAAATTCTGACAGTGTACAACCTGATCAGATTGCATCAATGCGTATATATATCTTCAGCTACATTTATAGACTTAAAAGTGTATATACTGTACGATACTGTTGGTTTTACTGCAGCACGACTAATGTATATAATCTACAGCAGACACGGGTCAACATATACAATGAAGTTCCAGGGCAATATAACATCTACAAACCATCTAACATGTAATATAGGCTAAATCATTTATAATTTTTTACGTAAATATCTACTCATTTATAAAAATAAATATACAAATTCTTATATTCATCGAGTGTTTGTCCTATGCCCTCTGATTGGTTAAAGGCCCCGCTTTAAAGACACGCCTTCAGCACAGCTACTGCGCAACTACCATATAAAAGGGGCGGGGCCCGATTCGCCGCAGGAATCTAGCTTCTAAACCATTATATTTTACAGCAAATGGCATAGAGCATTGAAACCCAAACCATAACAACAAATGGGCTTTTATCCTGTATGAGAAATTAAAGCCGGTCAGTGAGAATTCACATTCATATCGAAATATTAACGGAGTTCGGATGATTTCAAAGACTTTTTGGACAGTTAATATTTCAGTTTTTAATCGTGAAATTGTTAACAGTTTGTGAAATAATTTCTTCGGGAACTTTATTAATTTACTTTCCTCCAGTGTTAGACTAACTGTTCTAGTGACTGAAAATACAGAATTCACACGGGGACGTGTTTTGATTCATGGACAACAAACGTGTGTTGTAATTAATGTATTTAGTATGACATTGTTATAAAAGGATTTATACACTATCAATGTAATACAATCAGTTAAGAAACAAAAACAAAAACAGACATGGTTGCGTGAAAATTGAACATATTGACTAAATTGGAGAATACTTCTACGAATATCAGAAGAAATATTACCTTTTTATCAGAGACTTGAACCCGAGACCTTCAAGGTGGCGATCGAGAACGTGGGTCCGACGATGCACTGTGCGGGGTGTCAGTCTCCAATCATTGACCGTTATCTACTGAACGTTCTAGACCGAGCCTGGCACATTCGCTGTGTGCAGTGCACGGACTGCGGGTCGGCTCTGAATGATAAGTGTTTCTCGAGGGACGGAAAATTGTACTGCCGATCGGACTTTTTTAGGTTAGTATTGTGTTTCCCGATCTTTGATTCATATATGACATTTTAACTGTTTCATTACATTTTGATATTTACCATGACTGTAATGCTTAAGTTACACGATTGTATACACTGTTCAGATACTGATATTTGAGTATTCTTATTTCGTCCGTCATTATGTATTAAATGGTCATTTTAATGTCATGGTGGTGATTTAATTTATTTAAAATCAAACTGAGATTCCTGCACTGTTTCAACCATTGATGGTTTAGGCGAGCACAGTGATAACAATTGCTTTAATTAATCTTTTACCTCATAAAGACGATTTCTGACGCCTCTTCAGCAGACGGCTTTTTGAAAACATGGCGACAAAGAAGAAATTGCTCAAAATTCAATTCAATTATTGTTCATGAAGGGAATTTCTGTGCTTTTGCCTAGATATTTTCAAAGTCGTCTGCTGCAGATGTGTTGTATGTGGGAAAGGGTTAAGCTTGTATTAAGTATATGTAGTAGATTCGCGATAGCTCAGAGTCGAAAGGCGTTATCTTCGGGTTCCAGTTATCCCTGGATTTATGCTAATTTTCAGCCTCGTAATTCATTTTTACTTAAATATGTATTGTTTGAAAACCATGTCAGTGATTAAATCAAATCATGTGAAAGAGAAAAAGGGCAGCAGTTGTTCCGATCGCTTGTATGAAAAATAAAAAGAAAGACAGATCAAGGACTCTGCTCGAGTTAAACGATGTATTCGAATTATCACATGTTCGAGTTATCGCGAGTTCATTGTTTATAATAATAACAAATGCCCTACGCAATTCGGTTGTAAAATAAATCTTGTTACAACGGATTTACGTGAATATTGCAATAAATCAGATACCTAGAGTCGGACACTGTGCTGATATTCTAAATCATTCTCAACCCTTTCCCTCATACAACAATTCTGCAGCAGACGACTTTAAACATGTTTTGTCAACATTTTGAAAATCTCTATAATTGAATGGATAACCTATGACTAAAAGTGGTAAACAATGTGGCAAAAGGAGAAATTGCTCGTTTTGAGTAATTTCTTCTTTTGTCACTATGTTTTAAAAAGGCCGTCTGTTGCAGAGGCGTCAAAAAGCGTCTATATGAGGGAAAGGGTTAATTAATTCATTGCATTCAGGTTCTAACTTTATAGAAGATTTCTAATTTCCAGAATAGCGTGCCCTGCTATTTTCACTCATAGTATCTTTGTGACTAAATCACACAACTATCTGAAATACAATTGAAATTCAAACAAACAAACAAAACCCTTTGTTGTTGGTACTCAAAATGATCGTTACACCGATCTGGTGCTCTGCACGTCACACATCAGTTACAGTGTTAGATATTTAAACTAGCATAATGATTTCATATCTTATTTTTATTCTTTTTATTATTTCGGACTACGGGACAGTTCTTTGTGGCCATACTACAAGAATGGAAGTCACCAATAAATCGATTTGTTATATTATGTAAAATAAGATAAAAGACGTATGGACGGCCATTTGCCAATCATGGTAATACCAATGGATCAAGTATATTTAAGCGTCATTCTGTAACAACCAACTCATAGACATTTGCGACCAGCGCAGATCCAGATCAACCAGCGCATCCTCGCAGTCTAATCCGTGTCTGCACTGTTCGCTAATTAGTCAAAGAAGGTTTAAAGATTCTTTTGTAAAGCAGTATCCATTTGGATCCTCCAGCAAGGATGCCGAGCTAGGTATTTTTTACACACGTGTAATGATTACGTTATGGTTGATTTTTGCTGGAGCATCGGTCATTTAATTTAATACATCATTGAGGAAAAAGAAGAAGAGTTTTATTTCAATATTGGTTTGAACACATTGGTTCATCACCTTTGTACAATACATACATCATAGAATAAGAACGTTACATTTACTATTTACATATTCCGCACATCATTGTTGTAGTGTTTACATCCGAGGAAAAATGCACACATCTTGAAATTAGTTAACACAAATATGATTCAGACGACTTAACATTACAGGAAATAGTGAAATGACCGAAAATTAGCTTTTTATCATCTAGTAATTGTTGTGCTCTAAAATATATCTCAGAAGCCTCGAAAGTCATCTTCATGAGGACAAGGTTTAATCAGTGATTCATTCTCGATAGTGATACATGTATTCGTAATTGGAAACAACCCGAAGTTTGATTATCTGCTTCAAAATGTGAGCTCTTCCTCTCCCTTTCTACCCGTTCGGTAGAATATACTTCTTAACTCTTTCAGCGCCAAAGGCAATATTGATCTTTTTGCAAACAATACAGATTCAGGTGAGTCAGCTCGTAACGAGCTGTCTCACCTGAAATCTGCATTGTTTGGCTGTGAGTTACAAAAATATTCCAAAAATCCTATAACATGAAAATAGAGTCGTCCGAGTTTGAACATGGAAGAGTCTACTTTAAACAACTCAGCGCTGAAAGGGTTACTGGCCTCCTGTGTGAAAGGGTAGTAGTTATAATCTGATACTAAACTCAAAATCTGTTAGAACGAATAGAGTGAGAAACATTACTTTGCAGTTACAATCCGGAATAATGGAATATATTTCATTGTTGAAAAAGGGGGAAAACATTCCCAACATAAATGTGTTATAACAGTATTATTTTAATCAAAACCAATGATATAACAAACCGATTCTTAGCGGTCACTTGCCTTCCGTGTTGCAATATTACTATACGTGTATTTATCAAAACAACATCAATGTAACGAGACGTTCAGATATACAAAGACAGTTAAATTTGATTCCCATTAACCCTTTCAGCGGCGAATTGTTGTAACTCGGACGACTCTATTTTCATGTTATAGGAGTTTTGGAAGATCTTTATAACTCACAGCCAAACAATGCAGATTTCAGGTGAGACAGCTCGTTACGAGCTGACTCACTTGAATCTGTATTGTTTGCAAAAAGCTCAATATTGCCTTTGGCGCTGAAAGAGTTAACGTGATGTTGTAAAGAAAACAATGTTGAAAATGGGAAGAAATTGCACAAGATAGGTGGGGATATTTCTTTTTGTCACAATGTTTTTAACAGTAGCTTTCATCAGAATCGCAAACTTTTCATTAACTTATGGGTTTTTTAAACCCGCTTTATAAGTGAGGTTATTTTGAGATATTTCTTATTTGAATAGACCCCCTTTTGTTTTCATCCGTCTGTTTGTTTCCTGTGGAAACGAATAAAAACAATTACCATTCAAAGTTATGATAAAATATCGGATTGTAAAATATTGATTTACTTTAGAATCATTTTAATAATCATTTGAGCTGGAATCGGTTTTCAAACTATTTAATAGCACAGCAATAACATAGTTTTACTTAACCCTTTCCCTCATACAACAATTCTGCAGCAGACGACTTTGAACATATTTTGTCAAAATATAAAAAGAATCTCCATAGTTGAATGGATAACCTATGGCAAAAAGTGGAAAACATTGTGGCAAAAGGAAAAATTGCACGTTTTGTGCAATTTCTTCTTTTGTCACTATGTTTTCAAAAAGCTATCTGCTGCAGAGGCGTCGGAAATAGTGTCATTTTTCCTGCGCTTTCTTATGGTACTGTAACATTAGAAGATGAGAAGTATGAGTCGTTTTACTGATAGACAGAAGTATGTTAGAAAAACGAAATATTGACTGTGAGCCGAAAGATTTAAAGCAAACTATGTTATCCACGTATTTATAGTTCTGTCGTCATCATATTCTTTTACAATTAACAAAAATAGTTGTGAATATTTTTGTAAACAGCAAAAAGTTTTCGGAATATCTAAACACTTTATATGAACTCAATATTTTTTATTAGAACGAGACAATTTTGATACCTGAAAAGTAGACGAATTCAGATACCGTTAATATGTTTTGCTAATATGTGTATACCGATGAAATCTACAATACAATACATCATGATTCAAAACGAGTTTTCTTTATCAATTAATAAATCTCTGTGACTGTATCAAAAAAGGAAAACTTAAATCATCATGATTTATGTCCATAAAAATTAAAAAACCTATCAGCTTCTTTTTATTGCAACATTTGAAACGCGTCTAGCGATTTGTTGTCTTAACCCTTTCCCTCATACGACAATTCTGCAGCAGACGACTTTGAACGTATTTTGTCAAAACATAGAAAAACGCCATAATTGAATGGATAACCTATGACGAAAAGTGGAAAACATTGTGGCAAAAGGAGAAATTGCACGTTTTGTGCAATTTCTTCTTTTGTCACTATGTTTTTTAAAAAGCCGTCTGCTGTAGAGGCGTCAAAACGCGTCTAGCGATTTGGTGCTTTAATGCATCGGCGAACAGAGAAGACTCAGACGGGCCTGTACATCCGCACAGTCTAACCGAGCCTTCACTGTCCGTCTAAATACATGCAATCTAATTTATTCCTACATTTATCTTATGACAAAAAAAAAATCCACAAGGAATGCAGCCCCACACATTTGAAGTCAATGTTCCTTTATTCGATCCCGTTCCGGAGGGTCAATACGGTCCCAAATCACTAGCTAGCCTTGGCTCATTTTTATTTGGACATTGCCTCTATTGAGGTTATCATTTGGCTTCAAAAACTTAACTATATAATATGCGCAAGGAAAAATAGTGTTACTTGACAAAAAACATATTGCTCACATTTCAGAAACACAAATGTAAATACTATATTCAAATAGCTCCGAAACACTGAATCAAAAAGCTGCAGGCTTCTACATGCATCTATGATGATGCATGATGATGATGATGATGATTGTTATTATTATTATAGTTAATTATTATTATTATATTATTATAAAATTATTATTATTTTTATTATAATAAAATCATTATCATCATCACCATCAACATCATCATTATTATTATCATCATCATCATCATCATCATTATTATTATTATTATTTTTGTTATTATTATTATTATTATTATCATTAATATTATTATCATTATCATCATCATCATCATTATTATTATTATTATTATCACTATTATTATTATCATTATTTTTATTGTTAATATTATTATTATTATTACCATTATTATTATTATTATTATTGATGTTGTTGTTGTTGTTATTGTTGTGTTATAGTATGACACTCAGAATGTCAATATTACATGTATAAAGAATATTGTAAAGATATAAGGATGCATACACAAAACTTTTTCTTCTTTATTTGATAAAGGTTGATTTATATAAAGATATAGCTATAACATTCATAAAGGCATATAAATCAGACTCACTCCCGTGATTATTTATTGTGTTTAATAGGTATTTAATGTCATACAAATCGAATTTCATAAGTCATATCCGATCAGGGGCTGTATTGACAACTTTCTGTCCGGTTCTGACGAAAGTACACTATTTTGACGCACGCGTCTGCAGCAGACGATTTTTAAAACGTGGTCATGATGATCAACTTCTATATCATTATCAATAAGGTTTTAAATCCTCGGGAAATCATGTTTTTAGATGCAAAGATGTCCATGACTTTAACCCCCTTTTCCCCCACATACAGTAAATCTGCAGCAGACGACTTTGAAATTATCAAGTCCAAAATATAGAAAATATTTATACATGATAGTATGATTATTGAATAGAGTTGAAATCAGTGTGACAAATGGAGAAATTGCTCATGATAAGCAATTTCTCCATTTGCCACTATGATTTCAAAAGTCGTCTGCTTCAGAGGCGTCAGAAAGCGTCTGCATGATAGAAATGGTTAATTAAAGCAGATATTTGAACATTTTGAGATTTCTGATAAAAGCATACTATGTTGGGAATTTATATTTTTTTCTATATATAGATAGATCAAGCCGGAAATTATTATTTTTCTTTCTATCTATATATATTATACATCTAAATGTGTAGATTTACTGTCGTCATAAGCAGTGTATGTGCTCGATGTTTTGAAAAGTGAACATGATAGATCAGGACTCGTATTCTCCAATCATTCTAAGTAGGATCATAATTCTAATTCTTAATTCTACACATTTAGAATATAATAAGTTAAAAACGGTAGGTAAGTAATAATAATTATAATTCTCAAAGTAACACGTTTTTTTAATTTTCATTAATTTGAAATTCATGATGTTCTTCAAATTTAGAATAGAATAAGTTAAAAACGGTCGGTTAGTACGATTTTGTTTTATTAGCGTCGGGGATTTCGAAACCGGGTGTCCCGGGTTCGATCCCCATTCGCGGAACTACGGTCATGGTGGAGTGCCCTTGGGCAAGGCACATTTTCTAGCCTAGTACTGGTTTGTTTACCCAGGGATTATAAATAAGTAAACTGTCGCCGTGATATAACTGAAATAATGTTGAAAGCGGCGTAAAACCCCAATAAATAAATCGTCCAGATAGTAGGTATACACATACTTATCATTGCAGTATAACAGTTCAACTTTATATTATTAATATCACTCGATGGACTGTGTTGCTTTTCACAGGTAATACATAATTCATTAAAACAGTATGTTATAAATACCAGGTATACATTTAGATGATACATGAATTCCAAATCAATGTCATTTGATGACGAGTCATCGATTTTAATGTTTTAATCTAGATCCGCTTCAACATTTGTTATCACTAATACAGAAGTCCCCCTACCATGGATTTGTCTTACCGTCGATTTATTTTGGATAAATGATTTTTAGAAATGAATTTACTTCAAAAAGTTAAATGTGAGTATTGCCGTTTTATTCAGCGATATAACTTCTCTTTTTTTCCGTTTTCAATTTGTTATTGAAACGCGATGCACACTGAATAGAAACATCACAAAGAATGTATCCTTTTCCTATATATAGGGACAAAGTTTGTAACTTCTGCAGCAGACGACTTTCGAAGACAGTGTGGCAAAGGTAGATGTTGCTCTTTAAGAGGAATTTCTCCTTTTACAAAAATGAGTTCAACTCTTATCAATCAATATACTTTAGCTTATAGATATTTCCATAATTTTGTTTTAATGTTTTGATCTGTTGCAATGTTAAAGCACGTGGGAATGGGTTATACTAAGCATATAAATTAAATTCACAACATAATATTTTCTCGTTTTCGGATATCGGCCAGTTTGTATTCAATTGAAGTTATGCAAATAGCGCAGCCCTTTCTAATAAATATATTTTGAATAAAACAACAAACAACAACAACATGCTGTATCATTGAATAAACCTTGTATAGAGAATTTTGTTTCCACTTATAATCAGAATTAGAATAAACTTCCTGTGTTTTGTACATAACAATATCTTCACAGTTCTGCAGTCGCTGTGCTCGACCAAAAGTAGAATATGAATACTCTTCTCGTGTTTTGTATATAATATTAAAATTATATATATATATCTATAATATTGTAATATTAGCAACTACACTATTTTTGTTCGATCAAAATTAGAATTAAATTGGTCTTCCTGTGCTTATTTTTTAACCCTTTCCCTCATATAGACGCTTTCTGACGCCTCTGCAGCAGACGGCTATTTGAAAACATAGTGACAAAAGAAGAAATTGCACAAAACGTGCAATTTCTCCTTTTGCCACAATGTTTTCCACTTTTAGTCATAGGTTATCCATTCAATTATAGAGATTTTCTATTGTTTGACCAAATACGTTCAAAGTCGTCTGCTGCAGAATTGTTGTATGTGAGAAAGGGTTAACGCCATTTTCAACTACAGTAGCTGCGTTCGTCCAAGATCAAAATTAGATTTAGAATGATCGGCAGGCATTCTTTTCATAACGGCATTTTGTAACAATCCGCGTTCAACGGCATATTCTATGTAAGAAGATACCCACATCTCTATACAAAGTCTAACTAAACTATGTTTTCTCTGTAAATAATACCTAAATTTTCTAAACCACTCGGGACTGGATCTATGATAACGGGGAAACCTATCCGGCATTTTGGTAAGACCTTTAACCCTATTCACCTACTCGTGTTCTGTGTGATGAGTGATCTAAGACGGCTTTTCGACAAGTATAGATCAGCCTACTTGATCAAGAAAATATCTGTTTCGATTCCTTGTTAACCATCTCTTGCCTGTCTATTGTCGTCATTTAACATAATTAACAGTGAGCAATTTCCGTAATTATTCTGAGAAATCTGACTGGTTTTTTGGTAACATCTTTACTGGCCGACCATTCTCTCTTCAATCTTCATTTTGTTCCTTGTAAAAGTCATTGTATATCTAGATCAGGCTGCACATTCGTGTTTTCTTATCAATGCCTGTTGTTCAGTTATTCATATTTTAATAACAAAAGACTAAATAATGAGTGTAAATGCCAAAGCAAACTAAAGAATAGAACAACTGACATTTCAACGGGGCTGGGGCGGAGGGGTGGGTTGTACGTGTCCGTCTTTAATGCGAGCAGAATTTCTTAAATTCAATCAAGAATGGGTATAAAAGTGTATTTATATGAACAGTTTGGTGCATTTAAACGTTTATATAAATGTTATTTCAAAGTGTCCATGTCAACACATTTGTGAAGGCATTAGAGCATACAATCAAGTATCCGTGCAATACACAAGTATATATACCGTGTACATACTGAAAATATGAAATATGTATCATCATATTGGAAACAGTCGATTTCATGATTTCTCACTGACAATGTGTCAGTATCATAATGATAATGATATTTATGATCGACTATAAATAACATATAAGTGAAGAGAGTTCGCTTGTTTGGTTTAAAAGAACTCAACACCAATATAACGCTGAAAATACCACTTAGCCCTTTCCCACATACAACAAATCTGCAGCAGACGACTTTAAAAGAAAATGCCGGAATCCTGAACAATCTCCATAGAAGATAGCTTGATTGTTAAATAAGGTTAAAAACATTGTGGCCAGCGGAGAAATTGCTCATCATGAGCAATTTCACCTTTGGCCACAATGTTATTTAGAGTCGACTGCTGCTATTGCATCAAAATACGTCTGCAGGTGGGAAAGGGTTAATAACTAAACAACATATACAAAAGACTGCTCTGATATCAGTATCTGAACAGTGTATTTTCATAAAAATGCCAAACCTGTCAGATGTTTGAGAATTTTTAGAAAAATTGAATAAAGTGAAAAGAAAAAAGCAAAGAAGGAGACTGAACAGATATAAAACCATGCAGGGACACTAATTATGTTATGTGATGAGAATTATCATATTCCATAGTTATTAACCTTTCTCAATTGCAGACATATTATGACGCCTCTACATGCGACGACATTTTAAAAACATTGTGGTAGAAGGAGAAATTACTCATAATGAGTAGTTTCTCCTTTGCTAAATATTTTACAACTTTATCCAATAGTTGTTACAACGTGTATTGAGTGTTCAATATTTCTGAATTTATGATTTTAAAGACTCCTCTAGAATTTGTTTATGGTTAAGGGTCCATTGGGGGTTTCCGAATTCATGTAACTTGTCATCGGGTACTTCTGGTTAATTTCAAATGAATTACTACATGTAATGTACAAGGAGCCGGTATAATTATCAAATTTGAGTACAAACATGTACTAATCTGTATCCATGAACATGCATTTTTTAAAAAAGCTGACATTTTAAGCTTTTGTCCCTGGAAGTCTCCTTAATCTTTTCCCGCATACAACAAATATGCAGCAGACGACTTCGAAAACATCAATGAAAAAACATGAACAATCTGTATAAGTGTAACTTTAAATTAATGATAAACATAAACTGTGACAAAAGGAAAAAAATGGCCGCTTTGGTAAATTTTCTCCTTTTGTCCCAATGTTTTCAAAAGAAGTATTTAGGACAGGATTTAGATTTCCCACGTGAAAACTCCTTTTGACACGTCCTTGGCAGACGACTATTGAAAACGTTGTGACGAATGTCGAAATGGCTCACAGTGTTTTCATCTCTTTTCGATAATTATAAGTTCAAGATGTTCTATTAATTTACTAAGATACATGCATTTTCAAATTCGTCTGTCTGCAGACTTTTATGTGAGAATAGGTTAAAAAGCATTTAGTCACTTTGCGAGCCATGTAGACTAGTTAGGATCAGTCATGTTATGCATAAACTGACCCTGTAAATTCAAGTTATGATAAAACAAACGTTCAACCCTTTCCCTCATACGACAATTTTGCAGCAGACGACTTTGAATATATTTTTCAAAAAATGGAAAATCTCTTTAATTAAATGTATAACCTATGACTAAAAGTGGAAAAACATGGTGGCAAAAGGAGAAATTGCTCGTTTTGAGCAATTTCTTCTTTTGTCACTATGTTTTCAAAAAAGCCGTCTGCTGTCTGTCGAGCCATGCTTTCAGGATAAATGGACCAGTAATACTGATAACATAAAAACACAACAAGGACGTAACTGTACAATTGCTAAAATATGCGTAAAACACCATACACACACACACTACAATGACATTAGAAGGAATATTGAAATGTTTTTAGAGTAAGGCTTAATGGTCTGTTTAACATTTCAGCGCTCTAAATTCAGCCAGAGGCCGTTCTTGTGAATCAATCAATACACAGTTTATACTTTCCTTTATTCTGTATTTCTGGTAGTAGGCGGGGTGACATGTCTTATAGGGTAGATATTTACAAACATCAACATGAAGGAAGACAGTACGATCAACATTTATCAAACATATTATTGGATGATTAGCGAAGGCGAGTCTGATCATCTATCAATGATGTTGAATGTTACCATACATCTATAATGTTACTTCAACTATTTTTGTTCTGTGAGCTTGTATTCTCAGAGAGGTAAAGGGTGAACTGTCATAATTATGTCATCAGAAAATGAAACATCGCGAATTTTAGGGCCATCGAAACACCAGATCCGACTTGCGCACTTGTCTTATCTGGGTTTCCTGTTCGTAATTAAGCAAAATGTGTGCTAACATACAAATACACATTTGGAGACGACTGCTATTAGTAAAGTATTGTGAATCTATATCAATTAGTATTAACACTTTGATAAATGAATCGATGTTATCTCGCCACTAAGGTGGATTTTCGTATGTTTGTATTTGTTCCATTTATTAATTTGTCTGTCATTAAAATATTTTCTCACATATAACATAACTTAAACAGGTAATGTTAACTTAATTGTTGAACAGAGTTAAAAACATTTAGGTAAAAGAAGAAAATGTTAATCATTATGGGAATTTCTCATTTTTCTTCAATGTTTCAAATGTCGTCTTGTCTGTAGATGCGTTAAAACTCATCTGCAAGCGGGAGATGGTTAAACCCTTCGTAATTCTAACCAATAATTCGCTTATTGCACGGTAGTCAAGACGTTTCTTTATTTACACAATGCATATCTGTGGTGCATTTATATATATATTTATATGTGTATTTGTTAAATTTGTGATTTTTAGAATAAATAAACGAACATATACAAGGAATACTGTACCAGAATGAATATATGGTCAGGGGACCCGGGGAATGAGGGGTTAAATCAGATAAACATGTCTTGTACCTGTACCCCCGGGCCAGACGGGTTACTGTTTATTTTACAATCAGACACGTAACGCCTCGTCAAAAGGTCCAAGCATAACAGTTTTATTACATCTTGTGTTAAAGTTTACAGTTACGGCTATTATGCTTCAAGCCAAAGTGTACTGTCCTTCATACAGCGAGGTAGTCGATTTTGTAGAACTGCCTTCGAGACGGAACAAGGTCGAGTAAAAAGCTTTGGCGGAAAAGTTTCTGTCGTTCCATGGCTCCTGTAATTGTAATATGACCCCTGTTTGAGAAAAGTATTTTTTTTCATCTTCCATTAAAGGCTACGAAATTATATTAGGGAAGAATGGTGTAGGGAGTATTAAGAGTAAGACAACCAGATAACACATGGGCCGTTTAACTGGTTTCTTTGGACAAATTGACAAAACATTGAAAACGGCGTTAAATTCTAACAAACCAACATGGAGAACCACACAATCTTATATCTTTATATACAAACATGTCTGTGTGTGCAGTATTGTGTCTTACAAACTATGTCAGAAATAAAAAAATATATATAAACGAATCATTCGGTATTTCACCAAGGTTGTGGTCGATCGCTGCAGGGGCCGAGAGTAAACCAGGACTGACTAATTGATGTGTATAATTTTGGCACGACAACTTAATTGATTTTAAAAACAATGCCACGGGCAGTTTAGATTTTAATAATTATTTTAAATGATTTCTAATTGTTGCCTGGAGAATACAGTGGGAAATCCTCGCCTTCCGACCTTGTCAGAGATCGCATAGCAGTTACGAATGGTTGGCTCGTGACAAAAGTGGCACACGTTGTTATTTCTGCATTCGCCACATTGTTTTCAGCTCTATTTTCGCTTAGTCGTCTGCTGCATCTTACCTGTTGTTATATTAGGGAACAATTTAATGCCAGGCTCCTCTTTCGCTCGATGTCATACCCATTCTTAAAATAAATATGTAGTTATTTCATTTATAGTTTTCAGGATTCACATTTTTAAATATTTTCAAATATAAATAACCTGGAAAGTCTTAAAACGGAGGAATACGTAAAATGCAGGAATCGTCCTCGTTATATTTTATAAGTTCAGAAATATTGACATAACTACTTTATTTGTGTGGTATGTAATACTTTTACTGACGAATTATTATCATTTAAAGTGAGGTTAATATCAAGTAATGGCTGACATGTAAATAGGTCAGGTGACATTTGATTACATTTCTCGTAAACTTATATTTTAACATTTTGCAAATTCGCGGAATTAGGTTATGAAATTAGCGTAAGAAATGACACTAATTATTTTGGAAAATGATTTCATACAGCATAGTTACTATTTAAACGTAGCAGGAATTTATAGCATTGCATAGAACGGTGAACATGAAGATATTGAGGATAACCAGCGCTCTAAATAAGGGGCTTTTTGCATGTTCTAAAATTCTTGTTTCACATTCAAACCCTATGTTGTGGGTACTCAAAAGAATCGCCTCAGTAAGACGATTCTTTTGAGTACCCACTACATAGGATTTGGTTGAGTAATAATAGACATATTGTTGGGAAAAAACCTGTTCACTCCCTCTTATCTAGTCCTCTGGACAACTGTTTGGTGTTTTTTTGTGCTAGTAAGATGAAGATACATTTACACTGAATGAACACTTAAATAGATATTTTAACTGAATGAAAACTTACATAGATATTTTAACTGAATGAACACTTAAATAGATATTTTCACTGAATGAACACTTAAATAGATATATCACTGAATGAACACTTAAATAGATATTTCTACTGAATGAACACTTAAATAGATATTTTCACTGAATGAAAACTTAAATAGATATTTTCACAAGCAGCTACATGTATGCCAACAGCTGTTTTAGTGTCAACGAATAGAAATATATCTCCTTCCTACATCTAAACAATTTACCATTTTATTTTTACTCGTTTTGTTTAAAAAAAAAACTTTTGTTTTTAAAAAAAATCATAAATGTAAAAAAACAACCCATCAAAAGCTGTCTAACGTTAGTGGCGAAAGCGAGTTTCAAGTTTATATTTCCACCATTTAACAGATGGTAATCTATTCAAGGTCTGTTTTAATGATTTAGCCGATAAGAAACATACATTATAATAAACATAATTCTAAGCATCATTTACATTCTCTTGATCATATATGCAATTCTTAGACTCGTCCAAACTGAAATATTGCGACAAAAGGAAGATAATTTAAACCGCGTCTTATGATCTTTGGTCTTAATGCAACTGCGAACGGTGAAGACCCAGGCGATCGTGTACATCCGATTCATCCGTCTACATGTTAGTTCGTCCAAGATGGATATATTGACGACATGCTATAACTGTGTCCCCATTAGTTCATCTTCATGATCCTTTGTGGTAATTCGATTATATCGTTAACCCTTTCCTTCATATGACAATTCTGCGGCAGACGACTTTGAACATATTTTGTCAAAAAATAGAAAATCTCTATAATTGAATGGATAACCTATGACTAAAAGTGGAAAACATTGTGGCAAAAGGAGAAATTGCGTTTTGAGCAATTTCTACTTTTGTCACTATGTTTTCAAAAAGGCGTCTGCTGCAGAGGCGTCAGAAAGCGCTTATATGCGGGAAAGGGTTAAAACACGAGTTATTTCCTGGAACGGATTTTTGTTGTTGAAAACATGGTAGCAGCAGTTCTGAATGCTCAAACGAGCAATCAGAACTGCTGCGTCGCCGTTTTCTTTATATGAATTTATTGTACCACTGGCTTCTTTTTCATGAAGAACACGTATCTGTTAAATGAATGACAAAGCTGACAAAACATCAATGCATTTAGCATAAAAGGATGGACTACTCGAACACGTTGATATCTCTTTTGGTTAAGACTTGGTAAGCCACGCCCATATGTGGTCATCCTCCCCCCATACTTGCTAACCTGCACAAGTGCACAAGTTAACCCTTTCCCTCATACGACAATTTTGCAGCAGACGACTTTGAATGTATTTTGTCAAAACATAGAAAATCTCCATAATTGAATGGATAACCTATGACAAAAAGTGGAAAACATTGTGACAAAAGGAGAAATTGCACGTTCTGTGCAATTTCTTCTTTTGTCACTATGTTTTCAAAAACCGTCTGCTGCAGAGGCGTCAGAAAGCGTCTATATGAGGGAAAGGGTTAAAGACATTTGGGCAGTTTTCATCTATTGTTTAGCGAGAGATTTAAAGTTATCACCAGTCCTCTGTATGTATATTCTTACTGTGATTTATACACACAACTAGAGACTGCATAAAGTCTACGTTAATTGAATCAAGAAATCTAAGTATCAATCTTTTTTATCTTTACAGACGATTTGGAACTAAATGTGCTGGCTGTTCACAAGGGATTTCACCGAACGATTTAGTGAGAAAAGCACAGAATAAAGTGTTCCATTTAAAGTGCTTTACGTGTATGCTATGCAGAAAACAGCTGTCGACTGGTGAAGAACTTTATATTGTGGGTGAAAATAAATTCCTCTGTAAGGAAGATTATCTTCAAAATAAGCTTGATGGTAAGTCGTCTTTAATTATCAAATATACTTCGCAAGTTCAAATCCCCACATCCCGGATTTTTTGTAACGTAACAACATACGATAAGTGCATAGGCATGTGAAGATCGTGGCCATACGTAAGCTGGGTGGTAAATCGTCTTTAATAATCAAATAGATTTCGCAAGTTCGAATCCCCTCTTACCGTTATTTTAACGTTACTACATAAGACAAGTGCACATGTATGTGAAGGTTGTGGCCATTCTCATTTTAAAAAAGGCATAGGTATTTGAAGGAAATGGCCATATCCTCCCACAAGTCTTACGACAATTGTAATATATAAAGCCTGAACAAAAGCAAAAGCATGGGTATGTGAAGGTAGTAGTCATTCTCCAATTCACATAACAAAAAATAGATCTTATTTAATCCTTGTGTGAAATCCAGAAGTGAATAATAATCTGGGTCGATACATTACGCAGATGTCATAATGTTGGTTTTCTCGAGGGACGTCTCAAATAATGTAAGCATATCGAGGGCTTGGCGTGAAACGGTTGTAACTAAAATTGGTAATTTTTTATCAAGGTTAATCACCTCACCATAAAGTCTTTATAAGCGATGAATCATTTTTCTTGGTAAACAATGGAAATTTAGGTGCCATTGCTCGTTCTGAGCAATGGCACCTAAATTTGCATTGTTTACAAAGGGGTCAAAATTGCCCCTAAACCAGGGTTTTCAAAATAGGTTTTAAGTTACAACTGTTTCACGCCAAGCCCTCGATATGCACAGACGCATACAAATAAACAGGCAAGAACCAGGGAAAACGAAATATTTAGGCGACTGCGAGCTAATTGTCTTAAGCTAAAACTAAAAAAAGTGTGAATTCATTAAAGATAAAACTATTCGTGTGTATATATACATTGTTTTACTGCTAATAATACTTATGATAATAATAGTCTGTTCTGTATGATAATAATAATAATAATAATAATAATAATAATAATAATAATAATAATAATAATAATGATAATAATAATAACAACAACAATAATAATAATAAAAAAGATAGATACAAAAATCTAACCGTTGTTTGACCATACCTACAGGTCAAAATAGTTCGTCCCTAAACGTGATGTTTACGCGGTGTTTGTCTAACCTCGGCCAATGTTTAAGGGTCATAGCAAGACCTGGACCGTAGTGCTCATGGGATTTCTTTGGTAGCTAAAAATCAAAATATTTATTTTAAAAACTCGTCATATTTATCTATACACAACTACGATTTGAAAGTAAAGCAAACGACAGAAATGTTTCCCCTCTATTGACCCGTAAACACACACAATCTGCACATTTACACTTTTCCACATGTAGACGACATTTGACGCGTCTGGAGCACACGACTCTTGATAGCATTTTGACAAAAGTAAAACTGTTTCATAATGTTCATAATGGTTCTAATAATTACAATTTCAATGATTTAGATTTTCGATATGTTTTTGCTTCTGATGGTTTTTCATCTACTACAAGTGTGTTGTTAGAATAGGAATGGGAAAGGATAGCTTACCTTGTTCGAAGGTTTAAAAACGAATCAATGAATTAAAGGATATTTAGTAAATTTAAATATAAAATTGATATTTAGACATACAAGAGCACTTATAAACATCGAGTTAAAAAATGCCCCTGATGTCACTTTGTTTTAAAAAGTCTTCTGCTAAAAATGCGTCTGCAAATCGGAAAGAATTAAACGTGAAAACCCATGTCGTCCCTGCTAAAAGTCATCGGTTTTCACGGAACATCACTGAAATATACTGGATTTTCGCGAAACATGTTTCTTTTCTAGTTTTGATTTAGCACGGGGCGCAGCGGATCCATTTTGTATAAAACATGCATCATGGGAAAGGCAGCTATTTCCCTTCCAGTATTTTAAATACATGTGTTACGATTTTCTGTATTGTAGCCATGATATAATTCAATATAGATATTCCTTGTGGTCAATTCAAACATAGACATTTTGTTAAAATACTTAGACCATAATACAGAATATATATATATATTTTCAATTAACACTATCGTATGATTGTCAATTTACAAATGTAAAAGACTAATAACATTTGAAATTTACGACTAGATTCACTGAAGCTGAGCCACTCAAGAAAACCAGAATGATTTCTGTAAATAAATATGTAACAATAGCATTGGTGATGTCACCTCAAGCGAAAGTTTTAACAAAGATTTATTTTAAATACCAACCGTTCAAAAATAGATTTTCAAGAGTTTTATTGTTGGAATGTAATTTTTAGATATGCTGTTTGAATAGCCAGGCCCCGTCGTAAGAAAAAAGTAACGAAATGTTGTCTGTATATTGTCGACAAAAGAACGCGCATGCGCATCAACACATTTTGATATATTCACGATTAGCGACAATCGAAATGTGTTGTTTGTTTGTTCCATGTGTGACTTGGGAAAACTCTGGTTCCATATCAAATAACCATTCTATTTTTATTCTAAATCTAAACTTGAAGAATATTTTAGACCTTAAACATTATTTCTGATAAGCCAAATCATACGGTTTGACCAATCTTAAATATGAAGAATATGAGCAAGAATTAAATTTAGAAGGACTGATGCACACAGATAGCGGTGCCAATGTCCATACTCATTCTCACCGAAACAACTTTAACAACATAAAGAACTACGACTGGTGTTAAGTTCACCCGGTATGTGATGCCAACATGTAGCTTTCGGAAAACCAAATATAGCAGCAGACGACTTTTGAAAACATTGTGGCCTAAGGTGAAATTGCTCATGATGAGCAATTTCACCTTTAGTCACAATGTTTTCCACTTATAGTCATTGGTTATCCATTCAATTATAGAGATTTTCCATGTTTTGACAAAATATGTTCAAAGTCGTCTGCTGCAAATTAAGTTGTTTGTGGGAAAGGGTTAACAGATTAAAAAAAGGAAAGTTTTTCCCTGACGGTGTTCCAATTTTGGATAGACGGTTTGCAGGGTAAATACGGGGATAGAGTGACACTTCCGACTGGTTAATAGAACATATAGAACCGGTATTCTTGTTCACACTGAGTTGTGTAAACAAGTAGCTTTGTCAGCCAGACAATATGGTCGTACACGGGGTAAACAAGTACGACATTCCGACAGAGAAAATGCGGTGACGAACAGATATGATACAACTTTCATCTTGAGATATATTAAAACCTCAAAATATAAGGAATGTGCAATGAGAATGGAATTCAACACAATAAAATCACGTCCGCATAAAGATGCTAATAGTCAATTGCGCAATACACATGGCAATACTATAGATCTGGACATTACAAATGAACTAGGACTTAAAACAATTACAAACATATTAAATGTCACCCTGAGACATAGTAAATAGTCACAATAAGAGGGTTTGAGGTTACCAGTGAGCGGAATTCAAAATATTAAATCCAATACATGTATATTGCATTCAGATAAAGGTTTTTGGCAAATTGCACAATATATGGCATCGTTCAAACCTAAAACTAATGAGGCTTCTCATCTAGATATTTCATAGGAGATGCATCGAGTTCTATTTAGCATATATACGGACAGCGAAGACTGTTATGACTGTGTGGATGCAGTCGTCGGGATCAGGGTTCAATCCCCATAGCATTGTCACTGATGCTCTGGTGTCAGGATAGGCATATACACAGTACTTGTCAATTACGAAGGAAACGCCGTGATTTGACTCAAATAGTGTTGAAATGGGCGTAAATAAACATTCAAAATCTCTATTCTGTGGAATACAATCAACTTCTAGTATAAAATGTATAACCAGTAACAGAGTTCGCGATATCACTTTGTAATGTCAGATTGATTGATTGATTGATTTAATGCAGTGTACAATAATCATATCACGTCAACCAGTTCACATACCTATGAGTTTCCTGGTGTTCTCATATCAGTGAAGGAACTGATTGTTTTTCAACATACACTGTTAGCACAGACGAATGGCGCTTGTCGCATTGATATTTCTCAAACGTCTGTAAAAATGTTGTAAAATGAGCGAGGTGTCTGATATTATATGATAATCAACTGCATATAAGAGAAGTAGAGAAGGTCAGTTGAATCACCTCAATTCAAGTGCGAAAAAGCACATGTCGTACATAACCTCGATGAAGTTGTACAATACCAAGTTACGCCTCTTGTCCATTTCATCAATGGTTTTCCTCTGTCATTTGACCTCACCGTTTTCTCCCAATCGAAATTGTGACATTTTCGTCCCGTCATAATTTTAAATATTATCCAGTTACCCCTGAAAAGAAGTTTCAAGGCGTTTCAAGTTCGTCTACAGTTTCAAGTTTTGGTATCGGTTTACGAACATTTCCATCGAATCAATAGGCGGGCGGTCAGCGGGCTGCACTCGATTGTCAATACTCTCGCCTCGGAACAATCACAAGAACTGGGTTGCTTTAACCGAACACTGAGCTGCAGTGCGCGACACCGCAATCTCACGCGGAGTACCTTTGTCTTGGCTGACACGGACAGCTGTTATACTTCGTTCTTGTGTTTGACAATGCGAAGTTTTACATTTTACAACCCTGTACCCTTCTTGTTTGGCATAACTATGATGTTATAGTACCTATATATACGTTTACCAATGCTTTTAGTCGACACTGATGTACATTTATTTCGTCAAATTGTCTTTTTAATTGATTATTGCTGTCAACATTATTCTGTTCGAAAACTGTGGTGTTTAATATCTGAGCTGCGTGTGGCGATAACGTGTCTTAATAGTGTCTCCACTTCGATATCGCTTAACCCTTTCCCACATACAATACATCTGCTTAAGACGATTTCGCAAACATCTAGGCAAAACTATGGAAATTGTCCATACAAAATAGTATGATTATATAATAAGGCTGAAAACATTGTGACAATGAATTTCTCCAGTTTGCTACAATGTTTTCAAAAGTCGTCTGCGCCGCAAATGCTTCAACATGTGTCTGCAGGTAGGAACATTTGAGCCGTCCCGTGAGAAAACCAACATTGTGGACTCTGCGTAAAGTATCGACGCGGATCAGCCTAAGCATGCAGCGCAGGCTTACCCGGATATACACTTTTCGCCTCGTGTGGATTTTCTGTTTCAGGAATCATTACTGTATACCTCTATACCCATGAGACGGAATGTGTTGGCCCGGATCAGTCTGCGCGGACTGCGCAGCCTGAATTGCATCGATACATTACGCAGAGACCATAATGTTAGTTTGCTTGCGGGACGGCTCAAATGGTGAATGATGCACTTTGTTGACAATAGTATGGCGACGGTTATAGACTGTTTTCAGAATATACATAAAAGGGTCATATCACACACGTTGGCACAGTGAAGCCTCTGGTGAAACTGTGTGCCAAACCACGGGATAACCTGAGTCTTCACTTATCGTAGATGCATCAGAGCTCCCCAAATCGCAGATCATTTCTATTGTTTGTCTCTGGTGGTGAAGAAATGAAGGGTTGTGTGTCGTATACCGGTGAACTGTTCGCTTGTCACGTTCTGGGTTCTCTACAGGAGTTCCCGTAGTCAGCCACCGTCACCTTAACGGGGTCTGTTTACTCCACCAATAATGTCATCATATAAAACTGGCATGCGAGATACATTATAATTATACAAATGAGGGTCGTGGTTTGGTTTTTAGCCAGAATGTTTTCAACTTGACAAAGTGCTACATGGTGCGAGCACGGACAAGTCTGTTGTGATTGAGATTGGATACATTGGCTTGAACGAGACGTCACCGCTTCTGATTGATCTGACACTCAACTGTTCAATACATTAGACGCTTATTGAGAAAAAAAAGAGAAAATTGCGCATGATGAGCAATTTCTCTTTTAAGCCACAGAATTGTCAAACTCTATTCAATAATCTTCTTCCACTAGTTAATATTTATTTCTCCTTTTTTTGGACTAGATTTGTTCAAAGTCGTCTGCTACAGACTTGTTGTATGTGGGAGAGGGTTAAACAAATTGAACAAGATGGTCACGTGTCTGTTTGAAACGAATACCACCAACACACCCACCGAGTTTCGGGAGGTCATCGTCTTTGTTCGCTTCATAAGAAATATTCTCTCTCATTATTATAAACTATATTTGAAAATTAACTCGCTATTTGCCCCCCTTTTTAAAAATGATCTCTTAACTATATTTCTTATCGTCATTTCCGTTGATTAGATTCATACATCCTTCACTTTTCAGCAGTAACAAAAGTGTCATAGACTAGGTTTTTTTTAACGATTTCCCACGTAGCGCAAATTTACAGCAATTAACTTTAAAAACAAACGTCGTTTTAGTATAAAACTTCTCTCGCATGTTACTAAGAAACTGGAAGGAGGGACGGACCAAATCAACCAAATTGCTTTTAAATTAAATGAAATAAAAAAATATTTTCAAGGGGTTAAAACTTGTGAGGGTCTCAAAAGTCTAGCAAAATATTTTAAATGACTAAAGGTTGAAACAAAATAAAGTAAAGAAATATAATTAATAAATCATTTTTTAAGTGAAAAAATAGCCTGTTAATTGCCAGATATTGTTTCTTACAGTATGTTCTTTAAACCCTTCCCCCCCACACAGCAATTATGTAGCAGATTACCTTTAACAAACATCTATTTAGTAAGTGTATAACAAACCTCTATCAATGAAAGTATACATATCGAATATTGTTTGAAAATATTTGAGTAAAAGCAGCAGAAATTTCTCCTTTTTGCAACAGTGTTCGTTTCAATCTCATCTGCTAAAACTGCCTACAATTATTAATGAAGTAGAAGACATTTTGTAAAAAGAAGAAATGTTTAATCGTAAATTCTACAGTGGCACAGCGTGGAAGGGTGCTTTGATATGATCCATTCCACGAGAATACCAACATTGTGTACTCTGGATTACGTATCGACTCGGATCAGCCTAAGCATGTCGCGCAGGCTACCTCGGACAGACAATTGTCGCCTACTGTGAATTTTCTGTTTCAGGATACATTATTATATACCTCTATCCCCCTGAGACGGAATGTGTCGGCCCGGATCAGCCTGCAGGGATTGCGCAGGCTGATCTGGGTCGATACATTACGCAGAGTCCATTATGTTGGGTTTCTCGTGGAACGGCTCATATATAAACATACTACAACGACTTTCTGTTGAGAAGGTACGACTCCGCCTTCACGTTAAAAATGTCTAAGGTTTTAAAAGAATAAAATGTATTGAAACATGATATGTACTCGAAACAGACAGGAACAATTTCGACGTTTCGTTACAAATGGAGGGGATATCAAATTTTGCTATCTTGTGTAAACTTCTCCTTTGACGCAATACTAGACCCTGACAAAAGCTTGGCCATACCCGCGGGCTGACACGGGTTTTCGGTGTCACATCATCCTTTGTATATTTTTCCGTCACATACAAAACGATTTGGGATGAAATACATCTAAAAACGGATTGTTACCATGTGTTGAATCGAGAACCGTTAATTCATAAAACTCTCCGCTGGACTACTTTTCCATTTACAGGAAACATGTAGCAGACGACTTTGAAAACAGCTAGGCCAAAATATGGAAAATCTCTAATAATGTTGATAAAGTTATTGAATAGAGTTGAAAATGAGCAATTTCTCAATTTGCCAAATTGTTTCCAAAAGTCGTCTGCTGCAGTTGCGTCCAAATGCGCATGCAATATGGATTTTTTATTTTTTATTTAAAACTTCTTTATTTGATCGATTCCTAAAACAAGCTTTCAGCTGATATATATATCATTCTCGATGTCAACTTCCTTGAGACTTTACAAATACTCGCTCCATTTGTGTCTCGAAAAATATCCTAAAGGCAGAAAACATTAAATGAACTGCTTTACAATTTTGGTGATACAAGTAAAATATTATAAAAACGTAAATCGATAGTAAATTCGAAACAAGTAATGATTTGATTCCATTGCAGTTGTTTTTTGTCAGGAATATTTATTTTGTAGACCCGAAAGATTACCAGGTAAATTATAAATGATAACAATAAATCACATGATTAACCCTTTCCCTCATATAGACGCTTTCTGAGGCCTCTGCAGCAGACGGTTTTTTGAAAACATAGTGACAACAGAAGAAATTGCACAAAACCTGCAATTTCTCCTTTTGTCATAATGTTTTCCACTTTTTGTCATAGGTTATCGATTCAATTATGGAGATTTTCTATGTTTTGACAAAATACGTTCAAAGTCGTCTGGTGCAGAATTGTCGTATGAGGGAAAGGGTTAACAAGTCAATTTACAATATATAGAAAATATCGAAATATATTATTTTCTAATGTTTAAACTACGATCATTATTATAACTGCTTTAAATTTAAAATTCAAATGAGTGGTACTTTTGAAAAACCAACCTTAGGGACATTGCGACGAGTGTTGATACAGAACAGCCTGCACATCAAGGAAGTTTGACCAGTCTTCGCCGATTAGTCACAGAAGGTTTCAAGAAACGTCTGACAGACTCTGCCCATTTGGATATGATTGCACGGATACACAGACATATGAGCCATCCCCACGAGAAAACCAACATTGTGGACTATGCGTAAAGTGTCGACCGGGATCATCCTAAGCATACCGCGCAGGCTTACCCGGACATACACTTTTCGCCTCATGTGGATTTTCTGTTTCAGGAATCATTACTCTATACGTCTATCCCCCTGAGACGGAATGTGTCGGCCCGGATCAGTTTGCGCGGAGGCTGATCTGGGTCGATACATTATGCAGAGGCCACAATGTTGGTTTTCTCGCAGGGTCAAACTAAAGACTTAAGATTGTAGTCACACATTTAAAAGTAGCGTTATACCAAAGAGGTTTCCCGATTGGCTAGCCATTGAAACCTATAGCAAAGCAAACATTTAACAGAAAGCTTTGTAATAGAGACAAGGTCTAAATTAAACCAACCATTAATTGTTTGTGCTAATGTAGTCAGCCATCTGTACGTGCATATATACCACATAAATGCAAATGCACACTTTTTGTGAGAGGTTTCTTGAATGCCTCTCTGTCTTGCTTTCGAACAATGCAAACCGTTCCCCTCCTACTAGCTTGTGAATGATGCAGGCGGATGAGCAGGTTAATCTAGGTTTAAACCAATCCCAAGTGCATGAGCTTTAGCTTCTTTGCTGGTGCTGTTCAAGTAGAAATAACTATTATTTTGTGAGCGGATTATAACTGGCTTTGCAAAAGATTTCATTTTACATAATCATGAATAGTAGTGTCTTTAAACTACATTCGTATGAAATCGATTTTAAAGAAGAAGAATTGGATGCATTAAGACACAAAATAGCTTGACGCGGCCCTCTTTATTCCATAAGATTTATTATAAAAACAATTTAACAGTGGACACGAATCTGTTGCCTAACTATATAGAAATACATTGCCAATCATCCAATGGGTGGAGAATTAAATCTAGACACAAAATATCCTTGTCTCTCTGATAGAATTTAGCAAGTCTTTTCATTCAGAAACGTCTCGAAATCGGTAAAAAAGAACGAAATGCTCTCAGTTTAATCTGAGTAAATAGAACGAGTGGAATATTGCAATTCTTAAGATCCTATTGACATCTAAGAGTTTAACCAAGTACTCCATCCAGTCGCTACCGTTGTTCGATAACAATACAGAATGACAAAACAAACACGCCAAATCGCATTTGCTTTGGAGAGGCCATTTGAAACTTACACAAAGTCGAGAATTTTTCGGTTTCATATTACGATATTGAATGTAAACGTTAGAAATATTGGCCCCGTACGCGGAATGAGTTTTTATTGGTTCTCCACAATTGATCACAGAGAACACTCGCGTATTATTCATTTCTGAGTAGACGGCTTTTTACAAACTTCAATTACAAAAAAACATCAGCAGTAATTCGATTGCACAAATGTGCATTACAACTCATGTTATTTTATTTTAGTACTTAGATTAGTTGTAAGTGTTATTTATTTTGCAAATCAAGATGTTTTAATATGGCTATTTAACCATAGTTTGTTAAGTTATATCTAATATTGTGTTTTATTGCAAAATGTTCCCCGGTAAACAAACGTGTAAGCTTATTGTCACAGTCTAGCCTTGACAATGGCATCCATGCAGTCTGATCTGGCCCTGCACTATTCGCCAATTGTTCATAACTTCTATGAAACAGTATTTATTTTGATAATTTAACATGAATGCGCAGGCCAGCCGTTTTTTACATGCGTAGCAAAACTGGTAAGGTTTATTTAACTGAAACATTGCTCATATAATTCACTGTAGTGCACCTTCCAATGATCTCATCTAACTGCCACTTCTAGCGTTGTGTACGCATATTCTCATATTACTTTATTTTAGTCACATGAGAGCCGAAGAAGTAATTTGAATCAGATTGCCTTCAGACCTAAAACTCTTGAATATCTTGGTGACAAATGAGGGACTTGTAACTGACCATCAGACTTTTACTTACAATAACCTAGCCTATATAAAGGGGTTGTCCATTTTTTTCTTAAAAACATGAGACTAAAACCATATCATATGAGAGAAACTCGTTCGAAGCAGGCATCGATGTTTTGGTAATTGGTGTTTGGTGTTGGTCAGGGTTCGTGCGAACATGTGTATGTATAACCGTAGAAGATAAACATTTCATTTACATGGTGTCAAAACGACGTGCGCATCACGCCTAATAAAATGTACGTGTCTGACCATCGCTGTTTCGTTAAATTTATGTTCCGTAAAATTGTCCGTCATCCAGGGAATTGCAGACACAACAACGAGACCATGACGTTTGGTATTGGTTTACATTTTAAAAACGTCAAAACTTAAGCGTACATTAGTTTCCACTGTTATATTCCTGAATTTATCTCAAAGTCTTTGAAAGGTATAAGCCTTAACCCGACTATAAATAAAATGTTGAAATAAATAGATACACTTTATTGTTCTAGCAGATACATTGGTGACTAAATATAAAAGTGCAGACGTGACTCGGGCTTCAGGGATATGAAGGCTATGCTGAACCTGAAGTCGTAATCCCTAATTGTTTGTCAAATCATAATTTGTTTTAACTTAGTCGGATCAATGTCGTTAAGGCGATCTCCGGTTCGGTATATTCCCCATTGGGAAATGCGACGCAAAAGTTGTTACATTTCTTGTCAATCACACTAGCGCTTCAATTTGCGACAACTGTTCTTCTATTTTACGACAACCGTAAACACGTCAAAATTCTCTGCGGACCTGTGCTGACAACCGGAAAACGCCGGAACCATTTTGAATTTCAAATTCTGCTAGAACGGAATAATAATGTATTCGGTTATCAATAAAATAGCGTGTATCTCTTTAATATCTCTGTTCTGCTAGGGCCATCAAACGAACTTGAGTGACAAAAAAAGATCTGATACCGCGTGACTTGTTCCTCATGAATGAATTGATGCAAAGAATAACAGAACCGGAACAAATCGCAAAGGAAATGGATGTTACTGTAATTTGTTATTTATTATGAAATTCGTTTGTTCCGTTGTCCTTCAAAATATCTTCGACATCCTCTGTCTTGTCTAACATCTTGCATTCGGAACCAGTTTTATATCAAATAATTTTGAAATGGTATTTAATGGCTTCACTCTTCTGCGCTCAGGGATTCGGCGATATCATTACCACCGATACATCGGTGTCAAGATATATAATACCGGAAGTACTGGTAAGTTACCAAGGAAACGCCGTGATGTAAATGAAATACTGTTGAAAGTGGTAAAAAACACCATCTAAACAAAGAAACAAATCGAAACATGTCTTCACCAACCAATCATTCAGCTTATCACTGGTATTCTATATCCCCCACATTGAACAAAATATTTCTCATGCTGAACTCTTGATAAACTGCGTAGTACATATCCATAAGCATTCCCCAAATGTACATACATATGTTAAAGCATTAAATTCACGAGGAGTTATTCCTCCTTTGACACAGTGTTTTTAACTTGATTCAATAAAGAGGTACAAGTTGACATTTGTAAACAGCGTAGAACCAGATCAGCATCTACATTACATATTACTAACGCGAGCATGTTGGAAGTTTCAGTCAGCTTGTGTAGATCATGAAAATCATTTGCAGAATTACAGGTGTATCTGAACATACACTAATCTAAAAAAAAAAAAAAGCTTCTATCTTTTTTTTTAACCCATTACTTCACACAGACGACATCTGACACCTGCCATTGAACATGACTTTTGAAAACATTATAATAAAAGATGAAATTGCTCAAAACTCTTTATCAATATAAATCTTTCAATTTTCTAGATTGTTGAAATTGTTCGTCTGATGATTGTAAAGCAGACGATCTTTGAAAAACCGTGTGAAGTAATGGGTTAACACGGACTGTCTCGTATAATGTGGGGAAACCTCTAGTGTACTTTTCCTTATCTAGCTAGGGTTCTAATCCTAGATTTCCAAAAAACTTCAAATTTGCAATTCTCTTTAAATTTAGAATAAATACGCGAATAACAAAGTTAGATAAATACTAGCGCATAAATTTTAAGTTAGATATGGAAACAGCATTCCTTTTTTGCAAGCATGTCCTGTAAATATGCACAAACATTGTCAGTTTCTGGGGGAAATTCTCAGAACAACACTCGATGCTTCCTTGATATTTGCAGTCATTTTACAGATACGATCTGAGCGATGACATACGAAAACCTATCTTACTGGGTTGATGGGTAAGGGGGTATATACAGATAACATAGATCCGTTTGCATCCTTTAACCCTTTTCCATATACAACAAATCTGGAACATTCGACTTTGGAAACACGAAGGCAAAACATAAGTAAATTCTCTATTTATAAAGTAAGATCTATGAATATAGTTGAAAGAATCTGGCCAATGGAGAAATTGCTCATTGTGACTAATTCTACCTTTTGTGGCAATGTTTTAAAAACAGCCATCGGCTGCAGAGGCGTTAAAACACGTCTTTATGTGGGAAAAGTTTAACAGACTCGCTAGTGCACATCCTAGTTATGAGGCTTCTCAAATGCTTGAATGTCTAGATTTGATTCATGGAAGGTGTTTATTTAACTACACAAAGCGACATACTGATCTGGTTATAAGCGTCTCCGTCTCTGGTGCCGGAGGTCGCGGGTTTGATCCCCGACCGGATCTTATCAGACGCTTTAAAAATGGTCGTAATGACTTTCCCTTGTTGGTGCTTAGGAGTGTGGGTCAACCTTACGACTGACTCAGTGGTGCCAGGATAAATGGACCAAAAGTACTGGTAACTTACCCAGGAAACGCCGTCACGATTAAACAGAAATAGTGTTGAATGCGGCGTAGAACACTATATAAACTCACACACACACAAAAATGACGTAATTGAAAATACATGTTCAGTTTTAGATGACTTTTTTGGTGAATGTGTTAATTTGGAGAAAATCTGCCCATCTCTTTTATAGCAATGAACTTTTCATCGATATATAAACTACAGTACATTCGTTTGTACAAAAAGAATCAATTCGTGAAAATGACAGAAAACAATGTAAACAAAAAACACAGACAGTTAATATTGACAAAGTGTCATTAAATAATTGTACCAATCAAATTGTCTATCCTTAATGTGACTGGGTGTTGTTGTTGTTGCTCTCTATACAGCTTTTTGCTTACTCTCAGATTAACCCTTTCCCACACAGAGACGGTTCCTGACGCCTCTGCGGGGGACGACATTTGAAAACATTGTGGGAGAAAGAGAAAATTGCTCATATTGATGTTGTATGCGAGCAGGAATTTTGAGTATAGTTCTAGATTGATGCGAGAAACGGTGAAATCATTTACTGTTCGACATTGGCTTCATTAACAAAATCCGTAATTTGAAATGAGCCGTCCTGCGAGAAAACCAACCTTATGGCATCTGCGTAATGTATCGACCAGATCAGCCTGCGCTGTCCGAGCAGACTGATCCGGGCCGATACATTCTGTCCCATGGGGAAAGATGTATAGAGTAGTGATTCCTGAAACAGAAAATCCACAGGAGGTGAAAAGTGTCTATCTGGGTAAGCCTGCATGGCATGCTTAGGCTGATCCGGGTTGATACTTTACGCACAATGTTGGTTTTCTCGCCGGACGGCTCAAATGTATAAACTGATTCAAGTTTTAAATTAGAATTATTAGTTAAGAATGGTTGGTCAATGCAGCTCCAGATCTGACACTGCTTTTGAAATCCCATGACCAAGTTCGACACGCAATATTTTGTCACGAGACCCTCGCGTTTTCGCAGATTGTGGCTAGGATTATTTTAGTGTTCCCATAGGACAAAACAGGGTCAAAGATGAAAAAGATGGAGCATTACAAGTAATCCTACCTTCTGTCGCATGAATGCCGAATTCATCCAAATGAAGGACAAATCGCGCATGAATATGGTAATGAGGCTGGAAGATAAATACGCGGGATGAAGTAGCCCAACGAATGCGGCAAAACATTGGCATTCCTTATAAGGCACTGTGTCCATTTATAGCCACGTAGCGATATTATGCAAATCTAGATCTTTTGGGCTTAGCTGATGCAAAATGGTGGCTTTCGGGGATCTTTCTGTATCGAATATATCGACCCACATTTTCGTTTGACAACTATTTCCGGGAAATTTACAAGTTTCTTAGACGCACGGAGACGTTCGACTAGCCATCCGGTAAAGGGATATTGACATCTCTGTGATTGTTATATCTATAACAACTCGTAAACAAAACACGCAAGTCCGACATATAAAGCAATAAAAACCCACAAGGATCTATTTACGGAAATAAACTCCGGGAACCATTACTCGCCGACTTTCTTGTTTGAGCGATGCTCGGGGAAAACCCACCTTAGCGTAACAACTACCGGCCTGCACATTCATGCTAACGAATCCAAATAGAAAATTGTTTTTCAGTAGTTTCTTGAGACATTCTTTTACTTATTGGCGAAACGTGCCGAGTATGATTACACTGGGCAGATGCATTCTCAGATTTTACAAACTTACGTACAGGTTTTACTGGTTGGAATCTAAATTAGTAAAATTTAAAATATATTAATGATATCCCTACCTTCTTAGGGTTTGACATTTTATTTCCTTATTTGCTATATACATAACATAACATAACATATCTTTATTTAGCATTAATTATTACATATGTATACCCAATAAAAATATAAACATTTAAAATAATAACAGGGTATGCAAAAGAGACAGTAAGTTATTTCCGAGAAGTTTGGGATGGAATACATGGAATGTAAAAGTCGGTTTTAAAATAGATATCAATTTAAGTTTGAAACCTTTTGAAAACGTTAGGAAAAATGAAAGCATATCAAACAACTTGCATATGATTTATGTTGTACACCAGTGGGTTTATGAGATATACTGAGGTGTATAATGTATCGTTTGTTTATTCTGAAAACCGTTTTATACAAACGTATACAGTTCTTGTTAAGATGTTCAAGGGACCCTCTATATAAATATCGGTACAACAAAATATCATTACAGATTTTGAAATTTTCATACGAAAATTATTTTCATACGAAAATTGTGACATGGCGTATAATTGTTGCACTACTGATGACGGGCAAATTGTAACGACGATGTGCATAGATTGAGGTCATTGCGAACAAGGCAGTTCCTGTGCGGCTATTTAAGGAGTTGATAGGACAGAGCATGCGGACAGAGCATGTGGACAACCGAGTCTTCACTGTACGCAGACAGCTACATGACCTATCATCGCACTGCCCTCGCTGGTGTAGTGGTGAGGCGTCTGTCCCGGATGCGGTTGGTCTCGGGCTAGATACCCGGCTGGGTCATACCAAACACTATTTTTGTTGTGGTAATGGCTTTCCCTCCCTAGCGCCCAGGAGTATGGAGTTCGTTAGCATTATGACTGACCCGCTGGTGTCAGGATAAACGGACCAGTAGTATTGGTAACTTACACAGGAAAAGGCCGTGATATAACTGAAATAATTCTTGAAGGCGGCGTAAAAACCCACAACCCATACCAATAACCAATTATCGCACGAGGAAGCTCACATAGAGTCTCTCCAGCAAAGAAAAGTGAACGCTAGGTGATTAACACACGATGAACGGTTGACTTCAGATGCTAAAACAAATTGCAAACGAAGCTAGCGACGTGTCTGACGCTATGTAAACACCATTTGACAAACGTTGCTTTTCTTAGGCGCCGAAATTCTGCATGTCTCTCGCTAAACCTACATACCATGACAAAAAATAGAAGGTAAACAAAGGAAATACGGGGAAGTCATATACTATATAGAAACTTTTGCATGTGTTAGATTTTTATCATAGATTCCCAATTTGCACATTTTTTTTTTAAAAAGGACATAATTAAATTTATTGAAATTGCATTTTTAGACTAAAAATGCACCCCGATTTGATTCAGAATTAACATTAACTATTAGAAAAGTTAGTAGGGAAATGAAATGTTATATTTTGTATTTACAAACTAAGTGTCTCTATATCAAAACTGTACGTCTGCATAGGCAGACAATTGCTCCTTTTGTCACAATGTTTTAAACAGAAGTCGGATGCATACGTGTCGATATGAGTTTAATTAAGGGGTGCTAATGAATCATTTTACTTAGATATTGTTATTTTTATTTGTTTCTAAACTATCAGTGATTTAACGTTGCTTTTTCTTACATATACAATAAGTTCTTGACAGAGTAGAAAACAAACATAAAATGATATACATTAAGTCAGCTACAAACCCCATTAAATTATGCTGCTCTTTAAAAATACATTATACATTTAATGTCGCCATTAGGAAGTTCAAAATGATCGTTTATACTGCGTGGACTCGGGAAGATCTAATGCACGAACATTTATTTATACATTATAATGCAATAAGAGTATAACAGTTTAAACCATTTTTCTCGGTAAGAACGCCGTTTCGACGCGCCTAAAGCCAGGGCCAGAGCAAAACAAGTCATACGTAGGGAAAGAGGATCTGCTCACAGTGAATGACGTTTGCTTGTAACTAATATTTGTTTAAACATTATTTTATCATATAATTTCCGAAATACAATTGAATGTTTAAACATATTTACAAGGATCGATAAGACAGCAACAGCTTATTTAAAATCTCCCCCTCCGTAAATAACATCTGTAACAATGCGGTACCAAGAACCTTTATTTTATGCCTGCATTCCATTCAATCATATTGTCTAGTTCATATAAACATTTCGAGTTTAGGTTTTAACCGGTGAATTTCTGATCCATTGCAAAACAAACTCATACAACTTATATCAACGTTACACCCGTTCATAATACACTTAACTGTTTCGAAACCATTATGCACAAACTATTCAACCATTCCCTCATTAAGCGCATCTGCAACATTGACTTTGAACACATATTTGCATATATATGAGCCGTTCCACGAGAAAACCAACATTATTGCGTATCCGCGCAGACTGATCCGGGCCCACACATTCCGTCTCAGGGGGATAGAGGTATACAGTAATGATTCCTGGAACAGAAAATCCACAGGAGGCGAAAACTGTCTATTCGGATAAGCCTGAGCGGCATGATTAGGCTGATCCGAGTCGATACTTTACGAGTCCACACTGTCGGTTTTCTCGCGGAACGGCTCATATGTAAATGAAAGTATAATTATTGAAAGAGTTGAAAACCTGTGACAAAAAGCGATCTTGCTCATTATAATCAATTTTCCTTTTGACACATTATTTTTTTTCCAAAAATCTTATGCTACAACGCGTCCGCATCCATAAATACAAACATAAAAAATAATATTGTAAACATATTCACATACAAAAGGGTAAGAAAAAACACTACTGTTTCAAATACCTTTCATATTAGTTGTACGTTTGTTAGATACACATCTTCGATAGACATTAAAATCATTTTCATAACATTTAATATGTCAACCAAACACTATTTATGATATATTTCTGATTTAGTTATGATAATATTTGTACACAACCAAGAAGACATCTAAATGAACGTTGTTATGCTTTATCACTATTATAGGAAATAATAATCAGAAACAGATTCAAATAAAGATGGTATAACACTGGTTTACGACGTGGTGAATAAATGGCGTGCGTTTTCACAGTTCAATTAATTAAATCATTACAAACACATGTATCCTTTCCAGTGTCAGCATATGAAAAAGCAACAGAATGCCATTGCTACATATCTTTATTGTATGCGTAGTTATTTGTGCGCGAGTTTCATATTTATTTTAGCTTTATTGGCGGTATCAATACATTCAGCCAATTATAAACCCAGCCATTGTATCACGCAGTATACTTTATTCTTTATCAAACTGGTCTCCGCAGCATATAAGACATCACAAATTCAGAATACTTTAACGATTTCGCAAAAATATTTGGTACGACATATTTAACCCCCCTCCCTACATTTGACACATCTGCAGGAGGCGACTACCAAAACATGGCACACATGTGGAACATCTCTAGACTGTATTTATTAAATAATGATTATTGAATAGAGTTGAAAAAACTGTGGCAAAAGGAAGAAAAATGCTTAACAAGAGTAATTTCCTTATTTACCACTCTGTTTTCAAAAGCTGACTGCTGCATGTACCTCGAAAAGCGTCTACATGTGGGAAAAGGTTAACTCTTTCAGCGCCGAATTGTTTAAAGTAGACTCTTCCATGTTCAAAATCGGGTGTGTCCATTTCTCAATTTATGAAAGGTTTCGTCTATTGTGGTAACTAAAAGGCAAACAATGCTTATTTCAGGTGAGACAGCTCGTTACGAGCTGACTCACCTGAAATCAGCATTGTTTGCAATAACCTCAATATTGCCTGTGTGGCGCTGAAAGAGTTAAAGAAAAATGCAGTACTTCTTTTTACAAGACGTAACTTCTTTTCTTTCCTTGACGCCGCGTCTACCACGTAGTATAAAACCTGTATACGTGAAGATATAAAGGTACTCCCCAGTATTCAAACATGCAAAAACCGACGGGGTGCCGAGGCACGTAGCCAAGATTGTTTGCACGTTCCTGACGTGCCTCCAGTCATTTGACCATGACTCGTTACCCACCGCGCATCTCACTGCTTGTTCCAGGGAACTTCGTTAGATGGTGAAAAGTGGAATTACAACGATGTGCCAAAACACACGGCGAATTGTTTCCAAAGACATGAAACCCTTTCTTTAATAGAAACAGACAAAACATTATTTTTAAATATTGTTCCAAAAGGAAAGAATTCTCATTTCCCTATTGATCTATATAGTCTGTTTCAAAATTGTCTACCAACCAACCGTCAGTTTTCAAAACCCCACTATCAATTAAAGAGAAAACATATTGATTGGTTGAAATAAACATTGTAGGTTTTATCTATTTCATAACATTTATTTTGAGTGTACCGTATTTGACTTCACAAACAGAGACGACTGGTCTTTTAACGTGCCACAGTGTAAAATTTTGTTTAATGAAATACAATAACGGCATGGTGTAAACACACAGAGAAACTTGGAATAAATTTACATGTGCAAGTAAGCATTCACTTCTAATTGATTCTCGCTTTACATAAAAAACACCTATGCCGCCAATTGCACCCAGGTTTTCTTTCTGTTCTTATTTTGAATAAACATGTCGCTTATTTCTTGAACGTACGATTATTATTGTTTTTACGTTACAGTGATAGTCAACCCTTTTTCACTTACAGATTCCTTCCGACGACCCCGAAGCAGAATACATTTCAAAACATTGTGGCTTAAAAAGAAAATATTCACGATGAGCAATTCCACACTTGCCTCAAATGCTTTCAAATATATTAAGTAAATTAACTATTCATATGGTTATCGAGATCTATCAAAATAAATCATTGTGTCTTTGTATTGTAGGTTCCGATGTAGATGACGACGGCATGGACTTTGACAGCACACTTGATAGTCAAGACTGTATAAGTGATAAAGATCTCTTTGGTGAGGATAAAACACACAATGGTTTAAAATCGGACATAAAACCAACGGATAATATCAAAACAGAAGTATTACTTAACTCTAATCATTCTCTAAACGTTAATAATCCATTAAACGACACTTACGATTCTAAACTTAGCCCATCACCAATAAAAATGGAACCCTTGCATCCTGTGGATCGCGGTTCAATCAAAATGGAGAACGGATTATGTGACGCAATACCTACGTCACCAACAAGCCCGGATATAAACATGAACTGCAGTACGACATCCGGTCCCGGAAGTGACGAGAGTGTTGATATCAATGATAATGTGTCGTGTGGGGATATTAACGATAATGATGATCAAAATGATCAGAACGGAACCCATCCTGGACCCGGAAGTAAACGCCGTGGGCCAAGAACGACCATAAAAGCGAAACAACTGGAGGTTCTTAAGGCAGCATTTAATGCAACGCCAAAGCCTACCCGACACATAAGGGAACAACTGGCATCAGAAACGGGGCTCAACATGAGGGTTATTCAGGTAGGTGAAGACTTCGATATTAATCCTCCTTTCCAATTCGCAGACGCACTTTTGATGCATCCGAAGCAGACAACTATTGCAACACGACCATTTCACTAATCATACTTTCATTTTGTTTCGCGGTTTTCAGGGTCATCTGTAACGCTTTCCCACATATAGACGCATCTTCAGCAGACATCCTTGGAAAACAGAGTGGCAAAAGAATACATTACTCAATAATCATATGTCCATTTATAGAGATTTTCAATATATTTACGTGTTCAAGTTCGTCCAACGAGAACACCAACATTGTGGACTCATTGTGTGTAAAGTATAGTCCCGGATCAGATTAAGCATGCCGCGCAGGCTTACCCGGATGGACACTTTTCGCCTCCTGTGGATTTTCTGTTTCAGGAATCATAACTCTATACCTCTTTATTCCTGAGACGGAATGTGCCGGCCCGGATCAGTCTGCGCGGACTGCGCAGGCTGATCTGGATCGATACTTTACGCAGTTGCCATAGTGTTGGTTTTCTCGCGGGACGGCTCAATTATGTGATTTTAAAACCGTGCTGCTATCCTTTGGCGTAGTCGTACTGAAATATGCAACATAATACAGGGATACAGCGAACAAACAAAGTACCACCCAAATATTACAACTCCTTTCGCTTCTTCCAAAACCACGTATCAACAACATAGCCATTATTGGCATTAGATCACTTTAACAATTTATAGGAAAACTCGTATTCATATTTTTTTTAAACATTTTTTATTTTTTTTAATCCTCTTCGCTCTGGTACCGATGTGGTTCGCCCGAAAAAATATCCTTTCACTGTATGAAACACCATGGTTGGATTGATGTCTGAATACAATCTAACCACGCCAAATATTAACCCTTTCCCACGTACAACATATCTGCAGAAGACGACTTTTAAATCATATATAGGTTAAACAATACGGGAAGCATTTGTAAACAGCGTTATGCTTATTGAATAGACTTGAAAACATTCTGGCAAAAGGAGAAATTGCTTATTATGAGTAATTTCTGTTTTTACAACATTTTTTTTTTTTTCAAATGTCGTCTGCTGCAGATGCGTCAAAAATGCGTCTACATGTTGGAAAAGGGTTAATGTATCTACTTCATGCGAAAACCCACACTTCATATTCCCCCTCATTAATTCAAGCCTGATTTGAGAAAACGTATTCGCGTATAACTAAATCACCAGTCACCTCTTCGTGTTTGCGCACCGAACCGAGGATGGGAAGACAAAACCAAACCGGGTGACATTCGTGTTCCCACCCTTTATTTCATCACTTTTTAAAGCTTTTTTATTTGTTTATATCGAGTTTTATACCGCTTTCAACATATGTTCATTTATATCACGGCGTTTTCTGGGTACGTCTGGGTTAGGTACCAATACTTCTCGTCCATCTACTATGACACGAGCGAGTCAGTCGTCATGCTACCCCAACACAGCCCGAGCGCCTAGGAGGAAAAGCGATTATTACCATTTTTAAAGTCCCACTATTTACTGCTATAAGAGGATTTACTGCCTCCATTGATTGATAAACCCTCCCACTACAAAATATGCATATATCATAAAAGTATAAAAGGTAAATACCCATTTCTAGTGCAAAATGCGTATTTTTTAGGCTTCAGAAGCTACATATGTCGTTGGTTGTATCGCTATCATTCTGAAAGAATCTAATCACTTCAGAAACTTCCATCTTTGAAGACTTCTTTCCATGATGTAACAGTAGTCTCTCGGTAGCTCGAACATCTACGAATCCGAATATTTCGTTAACTCGAATAATTCCTGATACCGATCTGTCAATTGAAAACTTTTCCTGTTTTCTGAATATTTTATTATTGGTTTAAATAATTAACATTTAAGTATAATAGTTAACTGGATTACGTATCCGAGAACACATAAGGAATTAGACATGATTCATTGGATCACTCGACCATATTGATTACTCGAATGGCGATGCAATTCGTCTGTCCCTTTCGAGACCACCGTACCAGTAATTATATGGTAATTTAGGGATCTTTTAGTCCAAGGATGTTGACATTGTTGAGACAACGTCAATATACTGTGTGTGGACTGCTTTACCGGCTACCATTCAAACAGCAAAGACATGCTCTATGTACGCTGGTTAATAACATAGCTCATCTAAAGGGAGATCTTAATTTGATATACGAAAGTGGAAAGTATATATATATCCATAGCTTTCATAGTTTAACCCTTTCCCTCATACGACAATTCTGCAGCAGACGACTTTGAACATATTTTGTAAAAAAGTAGAAAATCTCTATAATTGAATGGATAACCTATGACTAAAAGTGAAAAAACATTGTGGCAAAAGGAGAAATTGCACGTTTTGTGCAATTTCTTCTTTTGTCACTATGTTTTCAAATAGCCGTCTGCTGCAGAGGCGTCATAAAGCGTCTATATGAGGGAAAGGGTAATGTAAATGTAATATCGCTAAAAACCATCTGCAAGTGAATCCGTATATGTTCGTATATATCCAGATCTATATCAGACTGTGTATTCGCACGTTCCTTTCGATATCGACACCGTTTACGTATTATCTACATAAAACTAGCTAGAAGCGTCTGTCAACTTGTTGTGGATTTCTGATATATCGGCGCAGATGTACAGGATAATCTGAACCTACACAATTAAGAAATGTCGACTTGTACCCTTTTCCAATATACGGGCTCACGCGGTCGATTTTACCACATGGGCCACGTATTCCATATCTTCCTGATCGATGTTTCACGTTATGCATCACATAATGATATGATGTATCACATTGTGCATTACATAATGATATGATGTATCACATTGTGCATCACATAATGATATGATGTATCACATTATGCATCACATAATGATATGATGCATCACATTGTGCATCACATACTAATATGATGTTTCACAGTGGAGCATGTTCTTAAACACTTATTTAAACTGCAAATAATAAGTTGTAGGTACTCAACAGAATTTTCTCATCGAGGCCATTATTTTGAGTACCCACAAGAACGGGTATTATTTGATATTAACTTATTATTAAGATATAAATTGTGTGGAATCCTAGCCAACATCACATTATGCATCACACAATATATGATGCATCACATTATAGCTTCTCGGATACGGGACATGTTCTTAACAACTTATTTGAACAGCAAATAATAAGTTGTGGATTTTCAAAAAGAATTGTCTCGTTGGGGCCATTCCTTCGAGTACCCACAACACCGGGTTTAATTTGATAACAAGATAGTAATTGTGTGGAATCCCGGCCAACATCACTGAATTCATGAAGAACGACATTGAGAGTTTTTTAACCAATGATTAATGACTAGTGGCCTGGTTCGCACATGTGTTAAAAAGCGAGATCATTAACCCCCTTCGCTCTTAATGCTTCTCCCGCATACGACAATTCTGCAGCAGACGACTTTGAACGTATTTTGTCAAAACATAGACAATCTCCATAAGTGAATGGATAACCTATGACAAAAAGTGGAAAACATTGTGGCAAAAGGAGAAATTGCACGTTTTGTGCAATTTCTTCTTTCGTCAATATGTTTTCAAAAAGCCGTTTGCTGCAGAGGCGTCAGCAAGCGTCTATATGAGGGAAAGGGTTAAAAAGCGAGATCATTAACCCCCCTTCGCTCTTAATACTTCTCCCGCATACACGCGCTTACAGTCTGCAGCACACGCCATTTGAAAACATTGTGGCAAAACGACAAATCTTTACATTTTCCACAATGTTTTAAACCTTTTGTTTTCATTAATTATTCTTTTATTTATAGACAGTTTCCCTATTGTTGACTAGATGTTTTCAGAGTCGCCTGCTTCAAGTGCGTTGTATGTGGGAAAGGGTCAACTCTTTCCCCCGATACAGACGGTGTTTAGTGCATTTGCAGCAGCAGACGACTTTTGAATTGAAACACTGTGTAATTAATAGACCTACGAGCTGAACAAAAGAGCAATTTTCCCCTATTTAATAAATACAAGGTTTGTCAAATTGTATCAAAATCACATTTCCTATGTTCTATATTTCACAGTTTTTTCTCATAACATTTTCCAAAGCGGACGACGAATCGTGGAATAGCATATGAGGTAAATGGTTAACCCGGGAGTTCACACACTCTAGTCAACTCGCGTCTTTCATTGACATGAACTCTTTCACTACCGATCTTCACAAAGTTGACTTGTCCATGGTGTACATTCGACCAGTCTAGTTTCCGTCCAACAGGACATTTGGCAACATTTAATGTCTAAGTGGCGGACAATGCAGATTTCAGGTGAGACAGCTCGTTATGAGCTGTCTCACCTGAATCTGCATTGTTTGCAAAAGCCTTTAACTACCTTTGGCAGCGAAAGGGCTTAGTACCCTTCGAATACATGACAGAAAATAGACTACAGTAACTTTGATTTAGTATAGTTAGATGTATTCGTTTTCTCGATATTACCCGAAGCTTAAGTGAAATATAAAATTATTTATCTGTTAAACTGAGATATATATTTGTTCGAAACAAAACATCATCAATAGAAATAACAGTGTTTTGATTAGTAGTATACATGTACTTAGGGACGTATTCAGATTAAGAAACTACTTATTCAGATTGAGAAACTACAGTTCCTTCCAATATCTGATGGATGTGATCCGAGGGTGTTTTCAGATTATCTCAATAAACCCATCCTCGGTACCCAGGCTATTCATAACATATATTTTATGAATAGCCTGGGTACCGAGGCTGAATAAACCAGGCACTCGGGAATGTAATAGACAAATCAACCAATCAAATCAAAGCTTTTGACTTGCACTCGCCGAGTGCTCGATGGGTGAAGATAATCTGAATTCACCCTCGATTCACATACTGTAGTAACTCGTTGCCTTTGTTCAAATTTCCTACCCTAGTACTTATTTGTTTACCCAGGGATCATGAATAAATGAATTGTCGCCGTGATATGACTGAACTAATGTTGACAACGGCGTTAATAAAAAAACAACCACTCAAAACAAAACCACACAAAAAACCCCAGAAGGATAAGGTGGTGGGAGGTTTAGAAACAAATGCAGCGAGTCTGTGAAGACATACCGTCATTGTGTGTGTGTATTCCTTGTTAATTGTTAGATGCTCGCGTGTAGTTCAGAAATAGGCGGGGTGTTAGATCGACTGATCATGGTAACATTTGGTTTATATTTGCGTAAAACAAATAGAGCGATAAAATGTAACAGGGTGTTAACCTTCTTTCCCCAAATACAACAAATCTGCTGCAGACGGCTTTGAAAACTTCGGTAATAAAATATAGACACTCTCTACAAGTGAAGGTATTATTTATTTATAGTTGCAAACATTGTGGCAAAAGGGGAAAATGCTCATTATGAGCCAATGTCTTTTTTTTTTGCCACATTGTTTTCAAACGTCGTCTGCTGTAGATGCATAAAATGGCGATTAAATGTGGGAAAGGGTTAACAAATATATCCGTAGTTGGTGAACAAGATGTGCAATATTGGCCGCATACAACATCAGCTTCAATGTATATTTAGACTTTCGAATCAGGAATTATCAACATTGTATTTAATTAAAAGGCGAGACATGGACATTTTCTTTTTTACGAATGTAAACGCCTTAGAAAGAATCGAAGTATTTTCACTACGGATTCTTTTTTATTTGTACAAGATGGTCGAACTTCTTTTTTTTGCTTAATACGAATGTGACAAACTCTTTAATTTGCCCGTGTTTCTACCGTTCGCGTGCGCCTTGATACGCCTTTGATTCCGATGCGGTTATTGTTAACCCTTTCCCTCATATAGACGCTTTCTGACGCCTCTGCAGCAGACAGCTTTTTGAAAACATAGTGACAAAAGAAGAAATTGCTTAAAACGAGCAATTTCTCCTTTGGACACAAGGTTTTCAACTTATAGTCATAGGTTATCCATTCAATTAAAGAGATTTTCTATTTTTTGACAAAATATTATTAAAGTCGTCTGTTGCAGAATTGTCGTATGAGGGAAAGGGTTAATACTAATGTGACAAACCCTTTAATTGGCCCGTGTTTCTACCGTTCACGTGTGCCTTGATACGCCTTTGATTCCGATGCGGTTATTTTTAAACGTTATCCAAATAAATCTAAAGAAACAAAGTCTTATAAATAACAAGAGTTGGCTGTGTCTGAGTCTTGTATCAGAGTTTGGCAAGAAGAGAGGAAATTCGCCCATGGCTGTCTAGTGAATATACATGAGCCACGACGGGCGAATGCGGTCTTATTCCATCGCCGTAACGAGATACCATACATGTATATAGAAGTGAACCCCTTGGAGTTACAGGGCCAGGTTGTCGTCTGACGGTACATACTAGTTCCATCATACGTTAGGCGAACAGTGAAGGCTTTAGTTACATCTAGAGTATCTACAGGTTCGCCAGAGTCGTCACTGTTCGTATATGAATCGAAGACTCCATTTTGCCTGATGTGGCTCGTATTAAGCGGCGTACTTTAGGGTTTATAGATTTACTCATAAGAGGCCCCGTCACATGAAGTGGGCCAATGCGTGTTGCATGTAAACTATTTTGAGCCGAATTACGAGAAAACCGTCATTGTGGACTCTACGTTAAGTATCGAACCGGATCAGACTAAGCATGGCGCACAGGCTAACCCGGGCAGACACTTTTCGCCTCAAGTGGATTAATCATTACTCTATCCCCACATACCGAATATGGCGGCCCGGATCAGCCTGCACGGACTGGGCAGGCTGATCTGGGTATATACATTACGCAGAGGCCATACTATTGGTTTTCTTGTGGAAAGGCTCATATTTTCTCGCACTAGTACGTATCATACTTCCGGCAGGACCGTATATCAAAATTTTAGACTGATAACAAATAATTCGAAAGTTAAATCGAGGCTATATGGATTCATGTTTTAATCCGTTTGTTCTTTATTGTGCACATATCCACCCTACACCATCAATGCATGCCATCGTTTAGATTTTACTCGGCATACTATGTTGTAATTAATGTATGCTATCTCTGACTTGGATATTCACACTGTATATGAATGGTGTTGATTAGAAGATATTCGCTTCACCCATTTATTCTAACCTCTTCATGAATAAACAATACTAGAGAACATTTTGACAATATTTTTACATTTAAAAAAATTGGGATTCATAAATCCCATATGAAATAAACTTAGGTATTTTATGTTCAGATACGAACTGGTCTTGTGATATCCACATTGCATTGTTGTTGCAAAAAGACAATTCTGTTTGTCCATTCACGTACTAATAAAACAACTCAAATCAAACGTGTTATTATAGCACGGACTTAAACCAACTTAACACATAGAAGAACGATTTTAATCACCAATTGGAAAAGATCGCGATGGCGTATAACGGGCGCTGTTATTTCAGAAGGCGATTTGCTGTTGAAAGCATACTTCGAGACAATTAGGCTCAGTTATTAATCTTTACCCTGTTGTAATTGTTTTAACATATCGTAAAGTTAACAATTTCATTCATACATTAGATTGAAAGCGAATGCAATCGGATCTTGATCTATGCACGTAATAGGCTAAAATCATCATTCCAATGTCGGCACAAAGATAATCCCTACAATATAAAGATGTACTGATCTAACATACAGAAAGAAAAATCATATTTCTTTATGGGTTAAAAGGGTACCAATTCTGCAAAGGCAATTAACAGATATGCAGACAAGCTCCGATGCGTTTAAGGGGGATAACGACGGTAGTTCTAGAGATTTTCAACGGAAACACTCAATGTCAGGCAAAACGCTTGACGACCCCATTGGGAGTCACTAGGAACGATAAAGAGGCATGTAGGTAACACAGACGCTTGACTTGTTCAGATCAAAGTCACCCCGAAAGGTGATGATTTGTTGTTGAAAAGTTTGATGTAACATGGCCTTTCCGTAACCATGCATAACTCATAATCGTTATATACATTACGGCGGCCACATTTGTTGCGTCAACCTGGTACAAGTTGGCATCATAACAACAAACATGCCAATGGTATACCAAAAAGACAGTAAGTTGTTGCATACACAAAACTACTAGTAGTTCAAACCCACACTTGGTCACGCTCATCGTCATCGTGCAACTGGGCGCCCCGGGTTCGATCCCCAGTCGGGGCGATCATGGTAGTGCCATTGGGTAAGGCACATTTTTAGTCTACTACTGGTTTGTTTACCAAGGGATCATGCTTAGGTAAACTGTCCCCGTGATATAACTGAAACAATGTTGGAAACGACATACAACTCAAAACACGCTCAATGTGTTTTACAACACAGTCTAAATCTGTATTAACTTGGAAAGCGTGTTTCTGATTTCATTACTTTATGTTGTCCTGCAACTAATTTATCACCATCTTATATTGAAGCAAAGCAGCGAAGAAATCGTATATTAGTTTGAAATGTGTGCGTTTTCAAAGCTATTCAAATTCCAGTTATAATATGATAAACACTGACAGATGTGTTACATGCCTACATAACATTGCCCAAAATAAGTATTAGAATGTCCTTTCTCACGTGTTGTTACCAAATCTGAAACCTCTCTCCGTAAATGCAGAATTCCAAGGTCTGGTTTTGAATATACACGTAAGTATCATACATACATAGAGGTCAATACACATACGACATTTAACCCTTTCCCTCATACGACAATTTTGCAGCAGACGACTATGAACATATTTTGTCAAAAAGTAGAAAATCTCTATAATTGAATGGATAACCTATGACTAAAAGTGGAAAACATTGTGGCAAAAGGAGAAATTGCACGTTTTGTGCAATTTCTTCTTTTGTCACTATGTTTTCAAAAAGCCGTCTGCTGCAGGGGCGTCAGAAAGCGTCTATATGAGGGAAAGGGTTAAGAGTCTTTTATGAATGCCTCTTCTCAAAGATGTTGTAATTAAATATGAAACCGTCCTGCGTTAAATGCAGAATTCCAAGATCTGGTTTAAGAACGCAAGACAGAGTATCAGATCTTATAGAAGCCAAAATACCTACGACTTGTGATTTATAAATGTATTTTCTCAAAGATACTACTGAGGCCAATAACTCTACGACTTTAAAGCGTGATTTATAAATGTCTTTTCACAACGATTTTGCAATTAAATATGAAACCTCTCTGCGCAAATGCAGAATTCCAAGATCTGGTTTAAGAACGTAACCAAGAGTATCACACAATGAGATCAGAGAATACCACATCGTGAACGTTACGCTACATTGACATCAGTTCATCTAACGCGGAATTCCAGATATCTCACGCCATGTCTTTACAGTTGTATCAAATGCAACAGTTTTGCATACTGGTGTATGATAGTCCTTGGCACGGGAAAAATACTTCGGATTCAAATTGGCATCAGATAACTTAGATGGCTAGAAACGGGGCGTATACCATTTTCTTAAGTCCTAATCTAATACCCGAACCATTCGAGGTGGGTTCTCAACAGAATCGTAGGTTTCGATGAGTAATACAGGTTATATTGTAAGGTGTGGGGTGGGGGCGAAAAGAACAATGCACTTCTCCTGTATATATGAAACTGTATCTCGGCCGCCGGTTGTATAATATACATATATGGTATAATCTACACGGGCTTATCATGGTCGGCAATTGTTGTCTAGAATCTACTTGAAAGGTTTAAATGGCATTCCGATCAACATATTCTGACAAGACTGCACTGAGATAGATGCGCGAGCATGTCTGATTCACCACTGTGTACTCATGCCAGGAGGTGGGTTTGCCGTTGGCGTGGCTTTTTTTGAACGGCAATACCAGTTGTATTTTGCGAAGCACGCACGGATTGCATTTCGCAACTTGTGTTACAAACTGTCTCAGCTTTAATTAAATTTCTGAAATACGATTTAGCATCTGTCTGCTTTTCTGGAAATATGTCATATACCAGTACATGTATTGAAAACAAATTCTCGTTTTTATATATCATAGTATCAGTTCTTATCTATTTATTTTTCTCTTTCGTCCTTAAATTTTATCTTCTTGATGTATTTATTTCATTGACATTTTGAACGCTGTTTATGACATTCAATATTTCATTCATTGTTGAGAATAAGTGAGTACATTGGCTGGCCAAACTTCACTAAATTATTAACCAAAGTAGTTGCTCTCTACAGATATCCAAGCATGTGTGATCATCTTTTTCAATCTCTAAGAATAGACCGTCATTTCTAATAAACACATGTTGATCAAAAATACAATTCGTATATACAAAATTGATTGACTGGTTTAATTCAAATGTATAATTTACTCCAGCGCTTCTTTTGTAAAGCGGTTGACGGTTAATACAGTACACACTGTTTGCATCTTTAGATTCTTAGGTTTATTTGTAATTGCGTCCACAATACCCCCATTATATCCAATTAAAAGCTTTGTCTTCTGTACATGTACCACGACATAA